>JASAND010008447.1:0-67735 GCA_030248195.1 Trissonchulus latispiculum
TATATATATCCTTTAAATTCCGGTTGAAGAAGTAAAGACAACAGTTTCATAGGCACGTGGTCGTGACGTTATTTGGCACAGCAAGTTTGGATGGGTGGCTCCATGACAAGTTGTTCCGTTCGCTTAGGACTTTCATTTGACACAAATTTGCCCACTTTTAAAAAATTCCATTTTTGACCTATATATAAAATCGCCTAAGTCCCCACCCCAGCACTCTACAGCCATTTTGGGTACGCAGTTCTATGACAAAAGTTGCTCAGCTCACTTAGAGCTTTCAATTTATGCCACATTTGATCACTTTTGAAAAATTTTATTTTGACCCAAAATCGCCTAAGTACCCACCCCACCCCATCACAGCACTCTACAGCCACTTTGGGTACGCAGTTCTATGACAAAAGTTGCTCAGCTCACTTAGAGCTTTCATTTGATATATACCAAATTTGACCACTTTTGAAAAATTTTATTTTTGACCCAAAATAGCCTAAGTCTGCTCAGCTCACTTAGAGCTTTCATTTGATACCAAATTTGACCACTTTTGAAAAATTTTATTTTCGACCACTTGACCCCCCCCAATCCGACTGACCCTCCCGATGGCAGAGTGGAACTAGCACAGCAAAATAGGTACGTCCGACGGCAAAACGGATACCGGGAATGAGCTGGGCGCACCAGAAAACCCCTATAGACAAAGTTTTGAGAGGCCAGGTAAGGCCTACTATGGACCTCCAGGAAGCGGTTTCCGACTTGACCCTCCCGACGGCAAAGTGGAACCAGCCCAGCAAAATAGGTGCGTCGGACGGCAAAACGGATACCGGGAATGAGCTGGGCGCACCAGAAAACCCCTATGGACAAAGTTTTGAGACGCCAAGTAGAGCCTACTATGGACCTCCAGGAAGCGGTTGCCGCCATGACCCTCCAGACGGCAAAGTGGAACCAGCACAGCAAGATGGATGAGTCCTATGATAAAAAGGACACCGGGAATGAGCTGGGCGCACCAGAAAACCCCTATAGACATAGTTTCGAGAGGCCAGGTAAAGCCTACTATGGACCTCCAGGAAGCGGTTTCCGACTTGACCCTCCCGACGGCAAAGTGGAACCAGCCCAGCAAAATAGGTGCGTCGGACGGCAAAACGGATACCGGGAATGAGCTGGGCGCACCAGAAAACCCCTATAGACAAAGTTTTGAGAGGCCAGGTAAAGCCTACTATGGACCTCCAGGAAGCGGTTTCCGACTTGACCCTCCCGACGGCAAAGTGGAACCAGCCCAGCAAGATGGGTGGGTCTGACGGTAAAACGGACTGCGGGAATCGATTCTCCGTGCCAGAAAACCATTGTATGGAAGATTTGAGCGTTCAAAGTTAAATAGATAGCGAGAAATTTCGATTTTTCATTTTTCGAATTTTCGCCATTTTTGACGGGCCACTGTGGTCGCTAGGGAAATGATAGAGAAACGCAACCTAGACCGTTAGTTAGTTCAATATAATTTCTGAATATAAAAAGAAATCAGCTCCAGCTCGTAACGCTCGACCTGAGCGACGACCACAAAAATGGTCACTTTTCGTTATGAGCCGACTTTGCGGCGCCACTGCGGCGCTGTGGCGCAGCTGCGGCGCAAAAAAAGTTGTGATTCTTAAATTCTTTAGAGGGTACTACTAGACCCTATAGCCCTTTAGGTTGGCCCACCGCTGCAGATCACGTGAAAGCGGCGAACATTATGTACAATACAACCATCAAATAGGAGAAACCGGAAAAAAAACATCGCCGCCATAACCGGTCCGGGGTGCAACTTTTTAACGGTAAGTGATACGGGGCTGAAACTCCACAGATATACTAAACTCGATGTGCTCTACAATTTGCGCATAAAAATCTGCGCAGGATTTTGCGCAGCTTCTGCGCAGCTTATTTTACACTGTCTCCACCATTTTTCACACATATTATAGGGGTCGCTGCCGCGACCCCTATGATACACCAAAAATACCAATTTCTAGCTCGTGCTTGCAAAAAATCTTCCCACCAAAAAAATTCTTTCCCCCCGTGACTCCCCCCCCAAAACCCTAAAAAATACGCTGTATATATATATATGCACTGATTATTTTTACTTGATATGAGGACCGTTTTTCCCCAAAATAGGGCTGTTTTAACGTTTCAGAAATTATAAACTGTCCTTAAGGTGCTCGTATCGCTTTGTCTAAATTCGACCTACAGGCATATAGTCAAGCGGGAAAAAACCCACTTTTCAGATTTCTGGCCAGAACTTTTTACTGGTTTGAGATATTGAAATCCTGACTATACAGGCTGCTAGGCCTAGTCGTAAGCTTTCTTATGAGCTATAGAACACCTCTCTAGGGTGCGCCGTTAGTGAGAAAAATTGTCCCAAACTGGCGGGAAAAAACCCAATGCGGGAAAAAATCCATGTGCGGGAAAAAACCCACCCCGAAAATTTTTTGGCAAGTTGGCAGGAGAATTTCTAACCGTTCCAAATGAAAGAGCGGGCTGTTTTTAGTACAACTGCATCAAAATATATTAGTTTTTGTTAAAAAATTGAGGTCATAGTGACTTTTGAAAATTTGGTATATATGTTTAACACATAAACATAGGCAAATTTTGGAATTTTTTAAAATTGTTTATTTTCGGCAGTTTAAGCATCCTATCGTATATATAGACAAGTAACAAAAATGCTCCGCACAAAAGGGGATATATAATATGTGTGTTGGGCGTGGGCTTATGTCTATCCTTTAAATTCCGATTGTGAAAAGCATAAATCCGACACCGCTAAAGTTGCTCAGCTCACTTAGGGCTTTCATTTGATACCAAATTTTACCACTTTTGAAAAATTTTATTTTTGACCCAAAATCGCCGAAGTCCCCACCCCACCCCACAGGGTCTTTGTGAGGCATTTTTTTTCGGGGGGGGGGGGCTTCGGGGGCCCCCCCCCCCCCCCCCCCCCGGGGGGCGGGGGGGGGGAAGAATTGTGGGGGGGGGGGGAGATTTTTTTGCAAAAATGAGCCAAAAATTGGTATTTTTTGACGTATTTTGCATGGTTAAACGCAAAAAGCTCTAAAAAATGCCAGGATTTAAGCTAAAAATAGCTATTTTTCGAAAAAATCTCCGGCGAAACCGGAAGATTTTTGAAATTTGGCCTATTTTTGGCAAAAATTTGGGCCTCCAAAAAAATCCAGGATGGAGCAAAAATCCCGGGAGGGGTGATTTCGGGGAAGGGGGAAGGCATTTTTGGGGGGAAGGTCAATTTCGGGAGGGGGACCCCCCCCCCTGTAAAAATACCCTGCCCCACCACAGCACTCTACAGCCACTTTGGGTACGCAGTTCTATGACAAAAGTTGCTCAGCTCACTTAGGGCTTTAATTTGATACCAAATTTGACCACTTTTGAGAAACTTTATTTTCGACCATTTGACCCTCCCACCCGACTGACCCTTCAAACGGCAAAGTAGAACCAGCCCAGCAAACTAGGTACGTCGGACGGCAAAACGAATACCGGGAATGAGCTGGGCACACCAGAAAACCCCTATAGACAAAGTTTTGAGAGGCCAGGTAGAGCCTACTATGGACATCCAGGAAGCGGTTTCCGACTTGACCCTTCCGACGGCAAAGTAGAACCAGCCCAGCAAAATTAGGCACGTCGGACGGCAAAATGGATACCGGGAATGAGCTGGGCACACCAGAAAACCCCTATAGACAAAGTTTTGACAGGCCAGGTAGAGCCTACCATGGACGTCCAGGAAGCGGTTTCCGACTTGACCGTCCCGACGGCAAAGTGGAACCAGCCCAGCAAGATGGGTGGGTCTGACGGTAAAACTGACTGCGGGAATCGATTCTCCGTGCCAGAAAACCATTGTATGGAAGATTTGAGCGTTCAAAGTTAAATAGATAGCGAGAAATTTCGATTTTTCATTTTTCGAATTTTCGCCATTTTTGACGGGCCACTGTGGTCGCTAGGGAAATGATAGAGAAACGCAACCTAGACCGTTAGTTAGTTCAATATAATTTCTGAATATAAAAAGAAATCAGCTCCAGCTCGTAACGCTCGACCTGAGCGACGACCACAAAAATGGTCACTTTTCGTTATGAGCCGACTTTGCGGCGCCACTGCGGCGCTGTGGCGCAAAAAAAGTTGTGATTCTTAAATTCTTTAGAGGGTACTACTAGACCCTATAGCCCTTTAGGTTGGCCCACCGCTGCAGATCACGTGAAAGCGGCGAACATTATGTACAATACAACCATCAAATAGGAGAAACCGGAAAAAAACATCGCCGCCATAACCGGTCCGGGGTGCAACTTTTTAACGGTAAGTGATACGGGGCTGAAACTCCACAGATATACTAAACTCGATGTGCTCTACAATTTGCGCATAAAAATCTGCGCAGGATTTTGCGCAGCTTCTGCGCAGCTTATTTTAAACTGTCTCCACCATTTTTCACACATATTAAAGGGGTCGCTGCCGCGGCCTATGATACACCAAAAATACCAATTTCTAGCTCGTGCTTGCAAAAAATCTTCCCACCAAAAAAATTCTTTCCCCCCGTGACTCCCCCCCCCAAAACCCTAAAAAATACGCTGTATATATATATGCACTGATTATTTTTACTTGATATGAGGACCGTTTTTCCCCAAAATAGGGCTGTTTTAACGTTTCAGAAATTATAAACTGTCCTTAAGGTGCTCGTATCGCTTTGTCTAAATTCGACCTACAGGCATATAGTCAAGCGGGAAAAAACCCACTTTTCAGATTTCTGGCCAGAACTTTTTACTGGTTTGAGATATTGAAATCCTGACTATACAGGCTGCTAGGCCTAGTCGTAAGCTTTCTTATGAGCTATAGAACACCTCTCTAGGGTGCGCCGTTAGTGAGAAAAATTGTCCCAAACTGGCGGGAAAAAACCCAATGCGGGAAAAAATCCATGTGCGGGAAAAAACCCACCCCGAAAATTTTTTGGCAAGTTGGCAGGAGAATTTCTAACCGTTCCAAATGAAAGAGCGGGCTGTTTTTAGTACAACTGCATCAAAATATATTAGTTTTTGTTAAAAAATTGAGGTCATAGTGACTTTTGAAAATTTGGTATGTTTAACACATAAACATAGGCAAATTTTGGAATTTTTTAAAATTGTTTATTTTCGGCAGTTTAAGCATCCTATCGTATATATAGACAAGTAACAAAAATGCTCCGCACAAAGGGGATATATAATATGTGTGTTGGGCGTGGGCTTATGTCTATCCTTTAAATTCCGATTGTGAAAAGCATAAATCCGACACCGCTAAAGTTGCTCAGCTCACTTAGGGCTTTCATTTGATACCAAATTTTACCACTTTTGAAAAATTTTATTTTTGACCCAAAATCGCCTAAGTCCCCACCCCACCCCACCACAGCACTCTACAGCCACTTTGGGTACGCAGTTCTATGACAAAAGTTGCTCAGCTCACTTAGGGCTTTAATTTGATACCAAATTTGACCACTTTTGAGAAACTTTATTTTCGACCATTTGACCCTCCCACCCGACTGACCCTTCAAACGGCAAAGTAGAACCAGCCCAGCAAACTAGGTACGTCGGACGGCAAAACGAATACCGGGAATGAGCTGGGCACACCCGAAAACCCCTATAGACAAAGTTTTGAGAGGCCAGGTAGAGCCTACTATGGACTTCCAGGAAGCGGTTTCCGACTTGACCCTCCCGACGGCAAAGTAGAACCAGCCCAGCAATATTAGACACGTCGGACGGCAAAATGGATACCGGGAATGAGCTGGGCACACCAGAAAACCCCTATAGACAAAGTTTTGAGAGGCCAGGTAGAGCCTACTATGGACCTCCAGGAAGCGGTTTCCGACTTGACCGTCCCGACGGCAAAGTGGAACCAGCCCAGCAAGATGGGTGGGTCTGACGGTAAAACTGACTGCGGGAATCGATTCTCCGTGCCAGAAAACCATTGTATGGAAGATTTGAGCGTTCAAAGTTAAATAGATAGCGAGAAATTTCGATTTTTCATTTTTCGAATTTTCGCCATTTTTGACGGGCCACTGTGGTCGCTAGGGAAATGATAGAGAAACGCAACCTAGACCGTTAGTTAGTTCAATATAATTTCTGAATATAAAAAGAAATCAGCTCCAGCTCGTAACGCTCGACCTGAGCGACGACCACAAAAATGGTCACTTTTCGTTATGAGCCGACTTTGCGGCGCCACTGCGGCGCTGTGGCGCAAAAAAAGTTGTGATTCTTAAATTCTTTAGAGGGTACTACTAGACCCTATAGCCCTTTAGGTTGGCCCACCGCTGCAGATCACGTGAAAGCGGCGAACATTATGTACAATACAACCATCAAATAGGAGAAACCGGAAAAAAAACATCGCCGCCATAACCGGTCCGGGGTGCAACTTTTTAACGGTAAGTGATACGGGGCTGAAACTCCACAGATATACTAAACTCGATGTGCTCTACAATTTGCGCATAAAAATCTGCGCAGGATTTTGCGCAGCTTCTGCGCAGCTTATTTTACACTGTCTCCACCATTTTTCACACATATTATAGGGGTCGCTGCCGCGACCCCTATGATACACCAAAAATACCAATTTCTAGCTCGTGCTTGCAAAAAATCTTCCCACCAAAAAAATTCTTTCCCCCCGTGACTCCCCCCCAAAACCCTAAAAAATACGCTGTATATATATATGCACTGATTATTTTTACTTGATATGAGGACCGTTTTTCCCCAAAATAGGGCTGTTTTAACGTTTCAGAAATTATAAACTGTCCTTAAGGTGCTCGTATCGCTTTGTCTAAATTCGACCTACAGGCATATAGTCAAGCGGGAAAAAACCCACTTTTCAGATTTCTGGCCAGAACTTTTTACTGGTTTGAGATATTGAAATCCTGACTATACAGGCTGCTAGGCCTAGTCGTAAGCTTTCTTATGAGCTATAGAACACCTCTCTAGGGTGCGCCGTTAGTGAGAAAAATTGTCCCAAACTGGCGGGAAAAAACCCAATGCGGGAAAAAATCCATGTGCGGGAAAAAACCCACCCCGAAAATTTTTTGGCAAGTTGGCAGGAGAATTTCTAACCGTTCCAAATGAAAGAGCGGGCTGTTTTTAGTACAACTGCATCAAAATATATTAGTTTTTGTTAAAAAATTGAGGTCATAGTGACTTTTGAAAATTTGGTATGTTTAACACATAAACATAGGCAAATTTTGGAATTTTTAAAATTGTTTATTTTCGGCAGTTTAAGCATCCTATCGTATATATAGACAAGTAACAAAAATGCTCCGCACAAAAAGGATATATAATATGTGTGTTGGGCGTGGGCTTATGTCTATCCTTGGAATTCCGATTGTGAAAAGCATGTGTCCGACACCGCTAAAGTTGCTCAGCTCACTTAGGGCTTTCATTTGATACCAAATTTTACCACTTTTGAAAAATTTTATTTTTGACCCAAAATCGCCTAAGTCCCCACCCCACCCCACCACAGCACTCTACAGCCACTTTTGGGTACGCAGTTCTATGACAAAAGTTGCTCAGCTCACTCAGGGGTCTTTTATGTGATCCCAATTGTGCCCACTTTAGAAACTTTTTTTTTTCCCCCTTTTCCCCCCCCCCCCGACTTGACCCCTCCCGACGGCAAAGTGGAACCAGCCCAGCAAAATAGGTGCGTCGGACGGCAAAACGGATACCGGGAATGAGCTGGGCGCACCAGAAAACCCCTATGGACAAAGTTTTGAGACGCCAAGTAGAGCCTACTATGGACCTCCAGGAAGCGGTTTCCGACTTGACCCTCCCGACGGCAAAGTGGAACCAGCCCAGCAATATGGACGAGTCCTATGATAAAAAGGACACCGGGAATGAGCTGGGCGCACCAGAAAACCCCTATAGACATAGTTTCGAGAGGCCAGGTAAAGCCTACTATGGACCTCCAGGAAGCGGTTTCCGACTTGACCCCCCGACGGCAAAGTGGAAATAGCCCAGCAAGATGGGTGGATTTGACGGTAAAACTGACTGCAGGAATCGAGTCTCCGTGCCAGAAAACCGTTGTATGGAAGATTTGAGTTGAGCTTTCAAAGTTAAATAGATAGCGAGAAATTTCAATTTTTCATTTTTCGAATTTTCGCCATTTTTGACGGGCCACTGTGGTCGCTAGGGAAGTGATAGAGAAACGCAACCTGGACCGTTAGTTAGTTCAATATATGTAATTTCTGAATATAAAAAGAAATCAGCTCCAGCTCGTAACGCTCGACCTGAGCGACGACCACAAAAATGGTCACTTTTCGTTATGAGCCGACTTTGCGGCGCCACTGCGGCGCTGTGGCGCAGCTGCGGCGCAAAAAAAGTTGTGATTCTTAAATTCTTTAGAGGGTACTACTAGACCCTATAGCCCTTTAGGTTGGCCCACCGCTGCAGATCACGTGAAAGCGGCGAACATTAATTATGTACAATACAACCATCAAATAGGAGAAACCGGAAAAAAAACATCGCCGCCATAACCGGTCCGGGGTGCAACTTTTTAACGGTAAGTGATACGGGGCTGAAACTCCACAGATATACTAAACTCGATATGCTCTACAATTTGCGCATAAAAATCTGCGCAGGATCTGCGCAGGATTTTGCGCAGCTTCTGCGCAGCTTATTTTACACTGTCTCCACCATTTTTCACACATATTATAGGGGTCGCTGCCGCGACCCCTATGATACACCAAAAATACCAATTTCTAGCTCGTGCTTGCAAAAAATCTTCCCACCAAAAAAATTCTTTCCCCCCGTGACTCCCCCCCAAAACCCTAAAAAATACGCTGTATATATATATGCACTGATTATTTTTACTTGATATGAGGACCGTTTTTCCCCAAAATAGGGCTGTTTTAACGTTTCAGAAATTATAAACTGTCCTTAAGGTGCTCGTATCGCTTTGTCTAAATTCGACCTACAGGCATATAGTCAAGCGGGAAAAAACCCACTTTTCAGATTTCTGGCCAGAACTTTTTACTGGTTTGAGATATTGAAATCCTGACTATACAGGCTGCTAGGCCTAGTCGTAAGCTTTCTTATGAGCTATAGAACACCTCTCTAGGGTGCGCCGTTAGTGAGAAAAATTGTCCCAAACTGGCGGGAAAAAACCCAATGCGGGAAAAAATCCATGTGCGGGAAAAAACCCACCCCGAAAATTTTTTGGCAAGTTGGCAGGAGAATTTCTAACCGTTCCAAATGAAAGAGCGGGCTGTTTTTAGTACAACTGCATCAAAATATATTAGTTTTTGTTAAAAAATTGAGGTCATAGTGACTTTTGAAAATTTGGTATGTTTAACACATAAACATAGGCAAATTTTGGAATTTTTTAAAATTGTTTATTTTCGGCAGTTTAAGCATCCTATCGTATATATAGACAAGTAACAAAAATGCTCCGCACAAAAGGGGATATATAATATGTGTGTTGGGCGTGGGCTTATGTCTATCCTTTAAATTCCGATTGTGAAAAGCATAAATCCGACACCGCTAAAGTTGCTCAGCTCACTTAGGGCTTTCATTTGATACCAAATTTTACCACTTTTGAAAAATTTTATTTTTGACCCAAAATCGCCTAAGTCCCCACCCCACCCCACCACAGCACTCTACAGCCACTTTGGGTACGCAGTTCTATGACAAAAGTTGCTCAGCTCACTTAGGGCTTTAATTTGATACCAAATTTGACCACTTTTGAGAAACTTTATTTTCGACCATTTGACCCTCCCACCCGACTGACCCTTCAAACGGCAAAGTAGAACCAGCCCAGCAAACTAGGTACGTCGGACGGCAAAACGAATACCGGGAATGAGCTGGGCACACCAGAAAACCCCTATAGACAAAGTTTTGAGAGGCCAGGTAGAGCCTACTATGGACTTCCAGGAAGCGGTTTCCGACTTGACCCTCCCGACGGCAAAGTAGAACCAGCCCAGCAATATTAGACACGTCGGACGGCAAAATGGATACCGGGAATGAGCTGGGCACACCAGAAAACCCCTATAGACAAAGTTTTGAGAGGCCAGGTAGAGCCTACTATGGACCTCCAGGAAGCGGTTTCCGACTTGACCGTCCCGACGGCAAAGTGGAACCAGCCCAGCAAGATGGGTGGGTCTGACGGTAAAACTGACTGCGGGAATCGATTCTCCGTGCCAGAAAACCATTGTATGGAAGATTTGAGCTTTCAAAGTTAAATAGATAGCGAGAAATTTCAATTTTTCATTTTTCGAATTTTCGCCATTTTTGACGGGCCACTGTGGTCGCTAGTTCAATATATGTAGTTTCTGAATATAAAAAGAAATCGGCTCCAGCTCTTAACGTTCGAGCTGCGCAGCGACCACAAAAATGGTCACTTTTCGCTCTGAGCCGACTTTGCGGCGCTGCTGCGGCGCTGTGGCGCACCTGTGGCGCAAAAAAGTAGCGATTCTTAAATGGCGCATGGGGTACTACCAGACCCTATACCGCTTTAGGTTCGGCCTCCGCTGCAGATTACGTGAAAGAGGCGGAAAGTCAGGACAATACGACCATTAAATAGGAGAAACCGGAAAAAAAACATCGCCGCCATAACCGGTCCGGGGCGCAACTTTTTAACGGTAGGTGATACGGGGCTGAAACTTCACAGACATATATACTAAACTCGATGTGCTCTACAATTTGCGCATGAAATCTGCGCAGGATTTTGCGCAGCTTCTGCGCAGCTTATTTTACACTGTCCCCAGCCACTTTTCACACATATTATAGGGGTCGCTGCCGCGACTCCTATGAAAACGTGTTTTTCTTGTATTTGGAGTCAAACTAGACCCATTTTAAGGCAGAAATAAGCATTTTTGGACAAATTGAAATTTTAGCTTGAAATGGCACCATGTCCGATTTTGACCCCTTGGACCTCCCATAACAGATCGAACCCAGGTAAAACCTATACCAATTTAATCTATCTATCACTGTCTAATGTTAAAATTCCTTCATGGTTAGATGTTTGACACTGGAAACGGCTGAAAATGCGATTTTTGGCATTAAAATGAAAAATTGGAGGGGGGAGGGGTTCTTTGGGAGGGGTGAAGTGTCCAGCGAGGGCCCGTAAAGAATGTTGGGAGTAAAGCTAAAGCACCCGAAACCATTCTACAAATAGCGCACTTTTTAGCATGTTTTTACAGAACAATTTTGAAAAATCTTCGCTCCCCCCCCAAAATGACTCGACATCGAGGGCCCCCTCAAGAAAAATTCCCTAGAATAAGCCCAGAAACCTCCCACTACCCCCCTCAAACCTCCCCCAAAAATTTTTTCTATTTTTATCCAAAAAATCGCATTTTGCCATTGCTAACGCCAAGAAACACGCAACCATGATGTAATTTTAACATTAGAGGGGGTTTTAAACTCGATAACTTGATTGACAACGTGTTTCTATCTAGAAAAAATAAGGTCAATATTGAGTCAAAAAGTACATAAAACGGTTAAAAACGTGTCTCTCGCAATAATGTATATATACTTTAAGCCAAAAATTTGGACATTTTTGAAAAATCTTGCAAACATTATCCTAAAAACACAAATTTTTAGCAAACTTTGCACGCCTTCGGCGCAACTATCCCGCCAAGTTGAAGGGGGGGGGGACCGCGGGGCGCGGGCCCCAAAAGGTTTTAGGGATGGTTAGGAAAAGACCCCCCAAAACCTACCCGCAAGTTATATATATATATATATATACCTATGCTTCCACCCCACATCATAGTTTCACCGGAAATTTTGGTTGGGTGGGGGAGGGGAAGGGTAAGCTCTGGAAATTTGGTGGTCGACCCGCGAAATGTAGTGGGGGTATCCTCCCGAACCACCCCCCCCCCAATTAGGTAGGACCTAAGAAAATCAAAAAATGGCCTAAAAATGCAAAATTTTCTGTTACTTTTTAAACCACGGTTTTAAAGCGATTTTATGTCAAAATTTGAGAAAAATTTTTCAAAAATGACCATTTTTGGGAAAAATTGAACTAATTATTTGGCTCCAAAAAGGCCGGGGGGACTGGTTGGGTTGGGGTAGCCAAAAGTTGGGGGAGAGTAACTCAAAAATTCTTTGGGGTGGGGGGGCAAAATGGGGGTCGAAAGTTCGGGGGGCAAAGGGGGTCGACAATTTTTGGGAGGCCACCATACTCCTCTGGTGGAACTATGCCCCAAATGCCCGGCCATACCAGCATAGGTGTAGACTTGGTTTGGGGCATAGGTGTGTTAGGGGAAGGGGGGTGGGGGGGACACCCCCCCCCCCACCAAAATGACAAATTTTGGCGATATCCCCCCAGATTTTCAGATTTTTGTTACCCCCGCCCCAGATTTTTGGCCCAAAAGTGGCCAAAGATGGCATAAAATCGAAAATTTAGGGGGGTCCCCCCATCCTCCGTCGGAACCCCCCCCCCCAGATTTTTTGCCCAGCCACACTTTATGGTTTGGGGGGCTCTCACCCGGAATTTGGGGGATCTCTTTTTAGATCTCCCCCAAAACCCTCCCAAACCTCCTTCCAAATTTTTTTAATGCCAAAAATCGCATTTTTAGCCATTGGTAATGCCAAAAAACATTCAACCATGAAGTAATGACATTAGACAGGGGTTTCAACTCGAAAACTTGATCATAGGTGTACCACCTGTTTGGGTTGGGGGGGGGGACTAAAAAGTCCAAATCTGGCTGGGGGGGGTCTCAAAAATCGGAAATTTTCAAAAAAAACTGTACCCAAACTGTACCCAACTTTTTTTCAGCTAAAAATGGCCCTTTTTGGACATAAAATCGACTATTTTCGACATAAATCTAATAAAAAACCACTCGTATTGCGTTTTAAAACCTATTTCTTAGCGTTTTTTAACTGTTTCTAGACAATTTTTTCAAAGAATTTTTGAAAAATTGCAAAAATTTTTGCAAAAGTTTAGCATTTTTTCTCTTGTTTGGACCCCATTTTAGGGGGGGCGGGGGAGGGGGGTCTGAGCTCGGCTTGGGGGGGGGGAGTAGTCGAGGTCGGGTATGGGGGGTGGGGGGTCTGGCCTCTCCGTGGGGGGGTCTCACAGGGGGTAAACTGTAGCCTGGTTCACCTATGAACTTGATTGCCAACATCAACATGCTTCTAAGTCTAAATTAAGGTCAATATTGAGCCAGAAAGTCCATAAAACCGTTAAAGACGTGTATTTCTCGCAATAATAAACACCTTAAGCCAAAGATTTGGACTTTTTTGAAAAATTTTGCAGGATTACCCTAAAAATATCCAATTTTTTCCCAATTTTCACTATGAAAGCAGATCCGATCGAACCACCCAAATATGATTACTCAATACAAGCCAGAACATAGTCAAAGGAACAAAACGAGTAACGTCTGGACTAACCTTCATTTTCTACAGCCGCCAGAGGTTTTATACTCTTACATTACCTACAAACACTTTACGGACATAGTAAAGAACACCGTAATATTTTAAATAAAACACGGTGACACATCAACAAAATTGAGTTTTTCTATAGATATATCATTAAGCACAGAATAGATGCAACATTTTGTTTTTGAGTTGTCTGACCTACTGACTAAAATATTCTGCTGAATTACTGAAATTGCTGCTTAAACTAAAAAATTAAATGGATTTAACTGATGAAATTAAATGTATTCGGTCGTAACTCGTAGCTACTTAAATTCAATTAAGAATCCTCCCCATCGAATAAAAGTTAACACTAGGAGCATTCATTTGTAAGGCTATATTTATCTGTATCGCTGAATTTTATGGTATAAGTTGTACACCATGATGCACCTGGTTGTGACCTGTATTGTAGACAGTTGCGGCTGAACCCGAATCTGGAAACAGGAATTCGTCGGGTCGGGACCAACATTTGGGATGTTTCGGCTGTAGCCCTTACAACAGCAGCGTCGTTCAACGACCGAATCATGCCATGCCAATGAGACCTCGGCATAGTTCCGTGTGGAATAAGCAATTTAAGGTGCTGGTTTCCTTTCGGTTATTATCTCGCCTAGAGGCGAGATACTTGTGATCGTTTGAGTCTCCTTTTGAACTGTTTTCGCCGATTGATGAAAATACACCATATGCACACTGCAGGGCTCATTAGCTTGCTGTTTTTGTAAGAGGGGGCTATGATTGAAACACTGCTGCACCTTAACTTGTTCTTTGATCGAGCATTTTACATACTATAAGTATACCACCAAAGCCGTTGTCAATGATTGCTTAAACATTTTTAATAAAAAACAGTATCAAAAGTTCTATTTTCTTTCGTTAAAATCGTTCGAACAAGACCCCCGTTGGTTGTGATTGTGAAATAGAAAGTTGCGAGTTTTATTGCAATATGCAAATTAGCCTTCATCTTTCTTGCTGTCAGTTATAATTGCCACTTGTGGAGTTCAGCAGCAAGGAAACAATAGTTGGCGTCTTAGAAAGGAACTAGTCAAGTGTACTCTTGGTCTAAGCGATATTTTACCATATTGTGTCTAAATAACAGACACTGGCTGTCGGCAATTGAAAAGCACCAGCCAACCATTCTAGCTGTTTGCACTCGCCTGCTTACTAGAAATTGAGGTGACATTTAGTACACACATTTAATGGTCTTACAAGCTATCGAACAGCAGTGTGTTCTCTGCTTCTCAGCGGCGAGATAATGCCCCTTTTAGGGGCCCACTTGTTTTTCATTCTTTCACGGCTTTAATCCTGTACTAAACTAAGAATAACTGAATAAGTAATTTTCGTGCTTTTTAATGTGGTAGTAGCGCTTTCTAAGTAGTCTTTGGATTTGAAGCAATCTTGACAAAATTAAACCTAAAGTCTAACTAAAAATTCTTGGAACTGAACTGTGAGCGCTTGTCCTGAGTTAACCTTTGAAGTTAGTCTATATAAAGTATATATATATTTTTAGAAACCGCAAGAGGAGGAGAATCGGGTAAAACCATCATATCCGGTCTATATCCGGTTACCGGATGCCAAATCGATAAAAACTTCGGATTCGGAAAGAGAATGCTAATTAATACAAACTCTAGCATACTGGTCCTTGGTCCAAGACATCTCCGAAAATCAGGTCACATCCGGACCATGTCCGGTAACCGGATGTCTAGGTCACAAAAACTGAACAGTAAGATGGGTAGGTCATACAGTTTTGCAGTTACGAAATTAGTCTATATATGAAGATTTGTCCAATTTTGACCAAAATTGCGTGATTTATGGTCGTATCCGGTGCGAAAAAACGGAAAAATCGGTTTATCCGGTCTGGTGCTCGGAATCGCCGATAAAAAATGTTAGTTTTTGGCACAATGAATATTTGGGAGACTATATACTTTTATTTTACCGGTGTCAAAGTAATCGAATATCCGGTCGATTTCAGGTTCTGAGCTTTGAAATTTGAGATTTCATGGGCTATTATCTCAGTATCCGGTTGGTCCGGAAGTCAAATCATTTCATAGAAAGGATATTTCGTCTATCCCTAACAAACATCAACCTCAAATAATTATGGAGTTTTAAAAATAGTTCAAAAATAACTTATATGGCATGCGACAAAGCTAAGCGTATAGGATCAAATCTCATGTCCTCATGTTACTAAAAATTGCTGATTTTTTAGCAAATGTTAGCGGTTTTTTCAAGAAATTTCTTGAAAATCGCTAAAAATTTTCATTTTTTAGTACATAATTTGTGGTCAAAACGTTAAAAATTCGCTATTTTACTAATCTTGGAGCAGACCCCCTTAAAATTTTGGAATTTTTCAGGCGAAGACCCCTCGACGAGGTCGTGGCAGACCCCCCCAGAATCGGATCCCGTATTAATGTATGGATATGTTCCATGCTCAGGCAAATTCTTTGTTTCCGGAAAAACGCTATAGTAGGAAGCACATAAAATATACAAATTTTAGCAATATGCTAAAAAAACGTAAAGCTTATTCTTATGGAAGGATCGTTTTCCTATGCTGTTCCCTTGGTCAGCAGGCACTGGTATATATGGGTAGGAACCCAGGCGACATAAGCTATGTATATATCCCTTTTTGTGTATCTTTGAAATTTCAGTATATTTGTCTCTCAAGCGATCTTAACATATCCAACAAGCTACTTCAGTTAGTTCGCATATATTTTTAATGATTTTCTATATGGAAGGCAGTTTTCCAATCTTTCCTATTTAAGAGCTGTTGACCCTGACTTTTCTGAGCAATCCGTTTATGAATTCATTAAAAAGGCGAAAAATAAGCGAAGCTTTGGCTGTGACCAGTTACCACAGTTTTTTCTTAAAAAGCTTGCAATTTCTATTTGTAAACCGTTAGCGATTACATTTCGAGTTTCCTATGTTACTGGAAAAATTCCAACCGAATGGAAAATTGCTAAAATTAAACCAATATTTAAAAAGGGGAATCGTTCTTTGGTGAGTAATTATAGACCCATCAGCTTGCTGTGCGTCTGTAATAAATTTATGGAAGCAATTTTGTGTGATGTTCTAAAAAGGTTTCTTAAAGTCAACAAACTAATAACTGCAGAGCAATTTGGGTTTCTGCCTGGCCGCTCTACAGTCCTACAACTCTTAAAATGTTTCGAAGACTGGACGGCTGCACTTGATAACGGGAATTTTATAGATATAATTTATATGGACATTGCTAAAGCTTTCGGCAGTGTACCACACTCTAAATTAACTGAAAAGGTAAAATCGTTAGGTGTTTCTCAACGTTTCTATTTATGGCTATGTGATTATTTAACCGATCGTAAACAGTATGTCGAAATTGGATCAGCTTTATCCTCCTACAGGAATGTTCTATCGGGAGTCCCTCAGGGGAGCATTTTAGGCCCTGTTCTTTTTTTATATACATTAATGATCTTGCATCAGAAATAGATCACTCATCCTTAAAATTGTTTGCAGATGACTCCAAACTGTATTTTGCTTTCTCTAAACACTTTGGCACACAGCTACTGCAGTTAGATCTGCTGCGACTTGAACGCTGGTTCAAGAATATGCAGCTTAAAATAGCCGCACAAAAATGTGTAGTCCTGCATTTGGGTAGAAATAACCCGTGCCACAGGTATTATATCAATAACACTGAGATTACTATAGGTGATAATGTTCGAGATCTTGGCATCATTGTAACTAACGACCTAAAAAGCCACCGTCACTGCTCTAAGCTTGCCACTGATGGTATGCGCTTGGTACATTTTATATTTCGAAGCTTTGTCTCCAGGAAAACTGAGTTTTTGATAAAACTTTATAATATCTATATTCGCCCCAAATTGGAATATGCTTCTGAAATATGGAACCCCCACTATTTAGATGATATCGACTTAATTGAAAGGGTTCAAAAGCTTTTTACAAGAAAATTACCTGGTATGTCTGCAATTCCGTACCCTGAACGGTTGGTTAAATTGGGTATAAAAAGCCTCGAAGAACGAAGACTTTTTAAGGATTTAGTTCTAACATATAGAATTTTGAATAATGAACTCGATATTTCTGCAGACAATTTTTTCGCACGGTCAGATGTAACTAACACTAGGGGCCATAATTTAAAATTATATCACAAAAGATCGCGCTTGGACGTAAGAAAGTATTTTCTGTCTAATAGAATTGTGCCTATATGGAATTCATTACCGAACTCCGTAATCAACAGTGAAAATTCAGCTATTTTTAAACGTAGTTTGCAAACAGTTTCTTTAACCAAATATTTGAGAGGACGCACTAGTAGCCAACTCTGGCTCTGTGTGATCCCTTGCTTTGCAATATGTATGTCAATTGTTAATTTTATAACGGTCTGCTGCTGTTCAGTGATATTAACTCTTCTATATCTATGTGTATTGCACTGGCATAATAATAATAAAGTCTGCGGAGAGCAGCATCTATCGGGTCTCCTTTTGTACCCAACAATGCTAAGCCAAATACAAAATACAAAAAATTACTACAACAGCTAGAAACCGAATAGTTAGAAGCTCTTTGACAAGTTTTAGATATTTTTGTAAGCTGCAAAACGAGCTATAGAACGTTCTAGGGTTTCGGCTTTATGGATTGCTGGAATTTTGACTTGCAGCGCTATGGACTTCTGGGGCCGATGTTATCAAAGTATAAACCTGGGTTAAATCGCAAGTCCTGGTTAACTTTGCTATTTTTAGCACATGAAATAAACCTGGGTTTAGGACTTAACCCGGGTTTAGGCGTTGATAACATCGGCCCCTGAAGTTTTGCTGGCAGCGCTATGAATTACCAATTTTACTGTTCGCAGTGTTATGGATTACTGATGTTTTGAACTGCAGTGCTAAGGATTACTGTTCCTATATAATAGGCTTGAAGTCATTACTTATTAAAATGGATTATGGGAATTATTAGTGGTGGAGGGTTATGGATTATATATTTTTAAAATTTAGACTATTGATGAAGATAAATTCGCCTGTACAGAGCTCGGTGAGTTGTGAAAGTGAATTTGGTTTGATGGTGCTGGTCGGGTTCGTGTATTTTTGGGAATTGTCGTTGAAATTTATTAAAATTTGCTACAATTACATCTTTTAGCCTAGAAAACATTTTAGAAAAGTCGTGGCGTAAATATATGAATTTTGGAGAAATTAGATTTAATCCGCCATAACTTGCACTACGGCGGCCTTACACAGACGAACTTATAGTCATTCGAATCCTCTTACCAAGACCTACAACTTTGCTCTATAGAGTATTCATCGATTCCATATGGTTTAACTGATACCAGCGAAAATTGATTTTCAAGGACCAAAACTGACCATTTTTGGAAAAAATCGAATATTGCACGGTTTCGACAGTTTCAACAGCACTGATCCGTCAGTTGAATATTGTCCATATTTGTACTCCCAAAGGACATGTTATGCCCAATGGAGAGCTCTCTGCGGCATCTCTTCCTACGCACAGCAAAGAAAATGTGAATGTTTGAAAATCGCAACTAGATTGTTTTGAACATGGATTTCTCTCAACTCACGCAACCGAATAGAAGACGGCTTTAGATACGTATTTTTGGGACAATTGCCGAGAGCTAATTTTCATAGTTTCGCGTTTTGTCTTTCTGTTCGAGGGAAACAAGCGTCCAAACTTGAAAATTTTGAAGAAAATCAGACAAAATTTACATTTTTCTCAAAATCTTGAGCTTAAAACAATTTCAGCAAACATAGCTTTCGGGAATACGTTTCTTTTGAAGCCTGAAATGGTCGCTTTTCTTTAGCCTTCCCACACTTTGAGGAATCCATGATTAAAAATTGTTTTCTTGTTATCGCATGTTCAAGTCCAAAAATTGAATAGACAGCTGTACTTTACCTAGTTGTATCAAGCACATTCTAAGCTTTAAAATGATATAAAAATTATTGTTTAACTCTGAGGATTGAGCAAAAATTACAGTCTTTCAAAATTTGCTGCAAATATCCGAACCAACACCTTAAGGTGGTGATTCGCTTTGGTCACATAAAGTTTGCACCATTGTTACTCATTCATTACTTGGAGTTAGAAGCCATTTTTATATCAAAATGTAGCTTGACAATTTCTGTTTTTAATGCATGCCACGGAACTAATGTTGCTTTTATAAAATATTTTTAACACGTTTTAGAAGAAGTATAATTTTCCAGAATTTTTGCAGGCTCAAGTAAATTTTTTCGCGAGACATCGGTTAGATCATTCGATACCTCCATCAAATAGCTGGGGACGATTTTTTATTTATTGTGAAATCGCTCTTCGTTATAGAGGAATAAGCTGAAATGTGTGCGTAACCGGTATTTTGCCTACTTTTTCCAACTTTGTCAAGCGATTACTTTAGCTAGAAAGCAGCAATCGGGGCAATTAAAAAATCGTCCCTGGGTATATTTGTGCAGAACACATTTGTTCAGTAGCAGCCCTCCACCTTGCATGATGAATGCTCCACAATCTTTGGAAAAAATTGGTCGTGTTTTTGCAAAAACTACATTTGTTATGATAGCAGCCTGCAGGATAGCAGTGGGAAGACGATCATGCGTCGGATAATTTGTCCCTGTGAGACCTTCAGATCGACGCCCTTAGTTTGATTTTACGGCCTGCGTAGTTCAAGAAAAATTGGATAATTTGATTTCTGCAAAAATGACAAGTTTTTGACGCCAAAACAAGAACATCGGCTATATCTCACGGTAGAGAAAAGCTAGAAACTTACTTTAAAAAGCAAAAATGTGAAGCTCACTGAGATCTTTCGAATGAATATAGTCATAACTGTATAGCAGCTGCCAAACGTTCAGAAATTGGGAAAAACCACTCTGACCGGAAATCTCGAATTTTTGAATCGGGATTGCATTGAGGGTGTTAGAACGCTAAAAGAACTTATTTCGGAAAGTTTCATCAAATTTCATCTTGATTTACGCCGCCAAAGAACAATATGTGCCCAAAGAGAATCACATCACCACCTTAAAAGGTGGTGGTATCGTTTTCCGTATTTTGGAAGATCACGTTCGCGAAAGTAACCCAAAATATCTGAAACTTTCAGAACACACTACTTTGGTGTTCGTGAACACAATAGCGACAGTTCCGTAGTCTTTGCGTGAAAATTTTAAAATTATCAATTTTTGAGTTTCTTACATAGATTGTCTGAAATTAGCCAAAACCATATTTAATCGAAAGACCCCGATAAACGGCATAACTTTCCAGAATGGAAATTCGTACTATTACGGAGGGCCGTTTTCCTTGGTTTTGGTTAAAACATTCCCAGTTTCGAGAAAATTTAGTGAGAAGTTTAAAAATTTAGTGTCTCCATTCATTTTACGAATTTTCTCAACCGTTAAGTGACACTGAGCGAAACCCCAAAAAACGTCCCTCGGCGCATGTGTCCTCTGTATGATAGCGCAAAAAGAAATTTTGTCTGGTTCCGCAGTTTTGAAAAATCGATGTTCGAAAATATTTGGACTATATTTAGCTGTTATGTCGGAAAATGTTTGCTAATTTTACAAATTTCGTAAGCTCATGTGAATGTCCAGATTATAAGCTTTAAAACAATGTATAAAGCTCTTTCCAACTCCCATAATTGCGAAAGTTATAGCGTTTTAAAAAATCACTACAAAAGCACTGCACAAAAGGATACCACCACCTTAAGTAGAGGTTGATGCTTTGTTTAGTGGCTGTGAAAATCCAACGGTGACAAATCTAATCTCTACACCATTTCGCATACCTTAAGATAACCTAAAAACTGAACCTTGGCTTACGCGAAAACATACCCAAACCTAATATTACTTCGATCGGTCAGACAAATTTTGACACTCGGGGGGTGCAAAATGGTACAGACCCCACTTCGTATTAGCTGATCTTCGTAGTTAACAAAATGAGCAGATTAGACTAATCCGCTGGCCTACTCTTTCCTGCCTATCTGACATGAAGCAAGAAACTGTTTATTTCAAAAGCAAACAAAAGAAAAACAGGAAATAACCATACTGACTATTTTCCAAATTATGCTGCTGTTATACAAATTGGTCAATGGACAAAAGGTCAATTAAAATCTGACCAAAGTACAGAAAGCGAAATTAAATTTCTTTGAAATTTCTTTGTTTCACAAAAGAACCTGAAGGTATGTAGTTACAATAACAAATATTTAAATATATATACGTAAATACCACAATACCAAATTTCTTTCGGTCAAGACAAGATAAGAAATTTCAAGCAATTTAAAAGGAAAAGCGTTTCATGTCTCGAATGACCAATTGTTGAGTATATATATTTAAGAAAAGCTAATACCATAGAATATTTTACGAAACAGGTCCCATCTTATTGATTTTGAAACGTTAAAGTTATTATTAGTTTTGATAAGAAAAATCTAATAAAGATTCAAAATCCTATTGTTTTGCCGCTTTTCTGCAACTGGCTGTTATACAATTGCAAATTTTTTGTGCTCGAATGTCTGCTATCATGCAGCGCCATAAAGAATTGCTTTCAACACTTTCGTCAGACATTAACAAACCGACAAGTACAATTGCGAAGACAGACACAGCAACGCTTTGGTCATAGGATATAGGTTACACGGTTTATAGTATCTGAGGGTCATCTGACCCTTAATGTGTTATAAGATGTAAATGTTTGACTCAAGTGCTTATGACATCCAAGAATTTGTCTGACCTCCAGAAACAAATATTAAGTGGCTTTCGTAAAAATTCGAATGCTGGCGTAGATTAGGAAAAACTCTAAAACGGGCACGCAATCAGAAAACTGTTTTAAATTTAAAATTTCAGAGGTTAGCAAGAAAGTGATATCTCAATCAAATTCACAATTAAGCATAAAAAACAAGGTAGAACAGTAAAGATAAGTGCAATCAGATAAGCAGCTCAGTGAATAACATGGAATTAACATGGCGAAGAAAAACAGAAAATATGAAATACAACTACAACAATGGAAGCCAAACGTTTAACCACCACACTAACCATGCATAAGCCAGAAATTGAAAATTTTCAAATGCCATTTTGCTGACTATTCAATTTTTGTTTCAAAGAGCATTGGAGCCGGCCGGGCTTATTCTATAGAATGCTTTCTAGGAGCAGGGGAACTTCTGCCCTCATCCCAAAAGTCCGATGGGCAATGAATCTGCTGAATGAGTGGCTGAAGATTTTACCTACAAAAAATATGCTAGAAACAGCGCTAGTATTCTGGCATACACACTGTATAATTTTGCTTTATCTCAAAACCAGGTAGATTTAATGGCCAAAACGGCAAAGACTGAGTACAAGTCTCCGGCAACCCAGGAAAAATTTGGCCTGCTGAACGAAAGGGCAAAATTTGGTTCCAAAAGGGGCATCCTCTGCTTTGCGGGAGTATTGGGGGCTTGGGCGAATTTGGGATAAGATTATTTAACGGGGTTCCCATCAGACATGTGCAGGAGGGGAAGCTTTGGAAGAGGTGAACCGGCGGACGAAGGGCGCCGAAAAACCGGATTTTTCCGGTTTTTTGCCCAAAAAACCGGAAAAATTCGGATTCTGGGGTGGGGGGGGGTGAGGGATCCCTCTGGGGGGTGAGCTCCAGGTCTGGGGGGTGTGAAAACCTTCAAACCCCCCAAGCACATGTATGGTTCCCACCCACCTCCACTAGAATAAGCCCAGGCCGATTTCAGCACTAGTCACACACAAGTTCACAAGCCGCCCTCGTTCTTGTGATCTTTTGGATTGCGTTCATAAACTGTAGAAAATTGGAATTCAACTAAGTTTCCACGGTTGCCTATACGCTATAAGCCAAAAGTTGAAAGAGTAATTCAAAAGTGTGCGAAATTTCGGCAATTTGTAGAAAGTCTAACTTGTTGCTTTTGGGCCAATGAAACCAAACCATGAAAAACAATTCTTAACAAAGCTGTTGGCTTGTGAAACGGTGTCCAATCATGAAATCGAATTCTTTTACGTCTCAAACTGAAACTTATAGAGACGATATTAGGCTCTACTGCCGATGTTATCAACGCCTAAACCAGGCACAAGTAGCCAGTTAACTTTGTTTGGCAAAACGCAAAAGATAAATCCAGCTTGAGAATTAACCTGATTTTAGGCGTTGGAAATAGAAAACTCCCATCTATGTAAAACAGTGTATCTAGTTAGTAAGAGAGCACAACACAAACGGTAAAAAGGCTTGAACAATTTCCAACTTCCAATTTCAGTATAGTTAGTTCGCTATAATTGGCGTTACAACTTGGCTAAACTGTTAAAAGCGGTTAAACGAAAAACCAACATACAAGTGTAATGCACTACGTAGGTAAGCAATTAAAACAGCCGCATTAGCTGTAAAACTTTTAACCAATTATTATGCAACAGATAAACAACAAACAAATAAAGACAGATCCATCCAGATTTCTGCAAATATAAAGAAAGATAGACGAGAAATCGAAGAAAAACTGTCAGATTTTTTCCGCAGCATACCAAGATTAAATCTTGGTTCGACTACAAACTAAATTGAACCCAAGTGATGAATGAGAACTGTACATACTAATACTATATATACTCTAAAATCTGGAAAAACAAATCGGCAATTTGCGTAGAAATGCAGCAAATACCATACAACATCAACGCCAATATCTACATACCTACTGAACAGACAAAATAACATGAAAATCAAAACTGTTCATAATAACTGTAACAGAATCAAATGCTTTCGGAATATAGCACTGACAAAGGCAAAATGACGAAAACTGACTAAGACAAACTCACATAATTACCCGATTATGCAATGAATAACCACAAAGCAACGATCCTTGACTACTACTACTACTACGAACTACATACGACTGGTTTATAACAGATTTAAGGTACTGGTTTCCTTTCGGGTATTTTTGACTCATACGGCTTTAATCCTTTACGTAAATGGCTAAAACTTACGAAATAACCATTTCCGTGCTCTTTAACATTCTGGGACCAGTCCCGTCTTTTTCGGCCAAAAGATGAGAAAGTTTTGGTTTTTCGCCTTAGGCTCCCAGTCAGTAGACAAGACACGGGATTGGTTGCTATGGCTGGAAAAAGGACACGAAAACGAACATTTTTGCTCTTACAACTTTTGAGCTGTCTCCAGTGGTTAAGTCGGTATAAGCAAAAAAACTGTTTTTAGGGTCAAAAAATGGTCATTTTTGAGGAAATCAATTTTTTCAAAATTACTGCCGCATGTTAAGGACAAAGTTGGCTTATTTATACTCAATCGATACAGCGTCGAAATGCACATTTTATGAATGCCTAGTAGCCGGAATTTATTGCTTTCAGCTGGAGATTTGGCCGAAAAGCCATTTTGGCAAAACTGCGATTATTTTGTTTCGAACATCGATTTCTCAAAAACTACTCGACGGATTCCGCAAATTTTTGGCAGAATCTGAAATTCGCACTTCTGCGGAAGGACGTTTTTCTTGGTTTGGGCTAAAACGTATCGAGTAGCAAGAAAACTCAATGCGAAGTTGCGAAATTTCGTGTCATCGCACATTTGCTGGATTTTCTGGAGTATTGAGACTTGTTGAGCCAAATCCAAAAAAACGTCCCTCGGCCCATATGTCCTTCATGTCGTGACACATAAAGAACTAGAACTTTTGGCCGATTCTTCAGTTCTGAGAAATCGATGTTCAAAGATTTTTGGTCTACATTCTTCATGTTAGATGTCAGTATGTCAAAAAATTACTGCAATTTTTTGCTACTTTTGCCAGTTTCGTAAGCACATGTGAATCTACAGAGAATAAGCTTTAAAACGATGTATAAAGCTCTTTCCAACTCCCGAAATTGCGAAAGTTATAGCGGTTAAAAAAATTACTAAAAAAAGCACTGCACAAAAGGAACCCAGCACCTTAAACCAAACACAATGTTGACTTAAGCCAGGGTTAAGCTATACATCCGCCTCTAACAACCGATCATGCAAACAAATTACAACGAAAATTCCAACAGTTCAATACATCATTCAAGACAAACAAATTGAGCAAAAAAATGGAATGAAATTTTTTGTTTTTTAGTGTTTCACTCTTCAATGAACACAGAAATTTTAAGACGACCCTTAAACTTTTAATTCCTTTCCTATGTACATTCAGTTGAAAACAGCTATTCAGTTACATCAAAGTTAAAATTTGGAATAACCTAATTAATGAAATAGGTAAACAATTCTTAAATTTTAAACTGATTAATTATTCGTTAAGTATTTCACAGAAATTAGTAGGATATATACCAACCAATTATCTTAGTTCTGCATATTGCTTTAAAATAAAGTTATAAGACAATTCGAACCCAAAACAGTAAACACACATGTATATATCCAACTCTGCTACAAAATTTGCAGCACAAAAGTAAAGCCGACAAATCATTGAAAAACAAAACGTAAACACAATGAAAAACCAAAAAGCCAATAAACAAAGAAAACAACGGACATAATTGCATCAGAAATTGCAGTTGATCCAATTCCAAAAGTATATAATACCAAATAGATAAAGCATGAGAGTCTGTGTCATATATTCTGATTTTTTATCCAAAACATGGCATCGACGGTTATCGGAAATGCGCGAATCGCACCGCGCGAGACGCTTGCCATAACTGTTTTACTACGGACCTTTTCGCGCGCGAGTTAAAAAAGTAGAGTTAACATTTTTAAACTCGGTTTACCCTGCAGTCGAATTAAAATAAACTATTTAACCCTTTTAACCATGTGCACGATAAGGATTGAGCCAATTTTAACTCTTTTAAGCTTATTTAACTCGCTGCGCGAAAAGGCCTATATATGTGCTCTTTTTGTAAATTCCAATACACTAAAATCCAGCAATTACTGAAACACTGTGCCCAGTAAGACAATGGAATTGGGGAACCGGGGTGGGGGGGGCAGGCCCCTTTAAACCGGATAAGGAAGACCAGGCTGGCCGGGGACAGCGGGATCCAAAAGCAGGGGGCGGCGTCTTCGTACTGGCGGATTGGATCCCGGTTCAGGCGGGCTCGGAGTGGCACTCCTATCAGGATCGTCCACCACAGACAAAGGATCACCAACAGGATTACAGCTGCTTCTAAACAAGAAAAAGCGAGAAAAACTAAATAAAGGGCGCGAGAGTAGGGTGAAACCGTTTTACCCTGCATGCTCATGCATGCATGATCAATGAAATTCCAAGGGCCCTAACAAGCCACCACCTACAGGACAAATCCGTATAACAAGCCCAGCCATGAAGACATAACTTATAAGTCAAGGTACAGACAGACTGGTTTAAATTTTAACTTTCTTGAAAACAGTTTTTACCCACCGAAGTTTGGCCGGTTCATGCTCCGACGGAGCAACGGAGAAACAGTTCAAAAAAGAAGAATATCACCGGTTCATGCATCATTAAGCTGAGAACGGAACAACGGAGAAACGGATGAATGGATTCGTAAAAAACGGATAAATGGAAAAAATTGCAAGTTAAATTTGGTTAACTGAAAATTATTCTGTGCAAAAATTTTTATGTTTTGTTTGGTCTTTTTTATAAGGAATTTTCAGACTTTCCGACTTCAGTTCTTGTTCTAACAACTTTCTGACTTTCTTGTCTAAAATTTTGTAAAAATATTTCGATGTGCAAAAATACTTTTTCAATAATTAACATTATTTTCGTCCGTTTCTCTGCTTCTCACTTGCTCCGTTTCTCCGTATCTCCATCGTTTACCGTAGCCTTCAGCCAATCAGAAGCGCGAACTAATGTAAACAACAGAAAGTTAATCTCCGTTTTTTTCGTTCAAGCATGAATCGGGGAAACGGAGAAATTGTCCGTTTTCCGTTCGCCTGTTTGTCCGTTTCTCCGCTGCTCCGTCGCAGCATGAAAGACTTTATTCGAAGACTAGTTATTTTATCACACATTCTACCAGTTCCAGATGTCACATGTCCAGATGCCAGATTCCGTTTCTGAGGCAACTGGGCGGCAGTTGTGCTTATTTACAAAATCAGAGACAAATTAAATTTTGATTATAAGGTAAATTTTCAAGGCTTTATTTTTGGGTACTAAGCTGCTGATCCCAACAATAATGAAATGCGTAGGCATTGCGTCAATTTTTAAGTTAGAAAGCTGCAGTGACGTATTTGCACAAAGAAACAACTAACATTTTTTACTTCAGATTTCCATCAAAAACAACAAAAACTAGAAAATCATAAAAAACTCGACTAACCTGATACTGTCCACAGACTCCTGCTGGGATGAACCATCAGGACTGCTCAGCAGAGCAGGACGAGTGGTCGCCTCCAAGCGGATCTGTTTGGAAGGCTGTGGAGGCAAAGACGAACCCGCCGATGTCGAATCCGTTGGACCGTCAGCACTCGTCGCAGCGGCGCGGCTACGTCGTTGCTCCTGATGCCGGCGACGTCGTTCCTCCTTTCGCTGGGCTCGCTCTATCCGGGCCCGGACGACCTGAATCTGAAGATTCAGTTCAGTTTCAGTTTCCGTCTCCTCATCCGACGTACAGCTGTCAGAGGAGACCAGGCTGAATCTAGGCGATGAAGGCGGTGGATGGCGGCGGTTCGCCCTCACCCCGGAGCCTGAGTGAGTTCCTGGGGCGGGCATCGGATGAAAACCGCGCTTACTCCATCCCAACTGTAGTCGGGACAGTTCATCGTCTCCAGAGCGTCGGGCCACCGGCGGTACCAGGATAGACTGACGCTGCATTTCCGCCAAATACTCTGATACCTTCTGTCGATCAATTCCATCGACTAGGGGCCCCGATCGGGGCTGGTCGATCGATTTCGTTCCTTTCTTGAGCTGAGACTCCAGCTTGAGCATTGACGAGGACTGAGAGGGTTTGGACACCGCTGGTTGTTTGACTTCGGTTCGTTTCAGCAGACCTTTCCGGGAACCGGAATCAGACGGGTTCGTTCTGATCAGTACGGATTTTAGAGCTGGCTTCTCCGGCGGTTCCTGCTTTATGGCAACCGGAGCGCAGGGCGACTTTTTCAGGAACTTCAGTCTGGTCAACTCTGAGGCGTCCGTGTTCACTTCATACTCACTCTTGGTCGTCACAGACTCCAAGTCGTCAGAATCAGACACCAAATCTACTACATCAATCTCAGGCTGCGAAGAACCAGCAACACCGGTAGAACTTCCATCAGCAGGCGTGGCACTACTCGAAGCCGCAGGCGCAGTAATAGTGGTTGAGCTGGGAAAAGTGGCACAAACTCGGCTGCTCAGCTCAGCCCTATCTGGCACAGTGAGGCTCGTGCTCTCATCACACGCCGGTGTCTTCGCAGAAAACGCCTCCGTCATGCTACAGGAAGCGACCGGCTTCTTGGCAGTTGTCATCCCAGAATCTCCGGCAGTGGCCGGACGTTTGGCGACCGTTTTTCGCTTAGGCTTAGGCATCTTAATCTTCTGGGTCACAGACTTCTTCAGGGACGACTTCAGCAACACGGTCTCGGTAACCGAAGCGCTGGTAGGAAGCAAACAGGAAAAAGCAACTGCTGCGTCGCAGCTGGCTACCGTGGTCACCGGAGATTCAGCGGAACCAGACGTAGTAGGTCCAGTGGTGGGCGTTTCAGACTCAGACCTAACAGCGGCAGCACTAGAGGTAGCAGTAGCAGTAGAGCGCTTGGCTCTACGAGATTGACGTCGCAGAGTTGGCGGTCGTTTGATCACAGTAGAAACGGACTGTTTTGCACCGGTCGATTTCAAGGTCACAGCTGTCTCAAGGTTGGCATCGGCACTGGGCGGACAGTCCAGTTCCAGCTGGCACGGAACACTGTTGGCTGCCAGCTGGTTTGAATCAGGCGGGTCCGACTGAACTGAATCTGCCACAGCTGCGAATTCGGCCATAGATAGCGGCGCCAAATCGGCCACATCCAGAAACTGCAGCAGCTTATTCAGGCCTCGATCTGAGCGCCGACAGCATTCGGTCTTCAGCAATTCTTCTCGTAAACAGCGAGTGGAAGTTGACGACTTTCGGACAGTTTTTCGAGGGCGACGAGCCGTAGATTTCTTTTTCTGGGGAAAACCGTCCAAAGATCTGGTCTCGTCCAGATCTTCAGATTCCAGATTGCTGTCGCCTGGATTTCGAGGACTCTCAAAGGGAAGCAGCAAATCGAATCCTCCAGGACGGCTCAGTCGAGTTTCCACATTTCCCATCATCTGATTGGCTGAGGACTCCTTTGACGGCGGCTGTTGAGAACTAATCAGATCAAGCTGTGGCAAATCAGAGACCAGAGAGATCCCGCCACCACTGCTCGAGGAAGCAGAGTTCTCTCCTCCACCACTCTCGGACAGTGATCGGGCTCGGGGAATCGGTGAACGGGCAGCGAGGACTGGCGAATTACGGACTACTGGATCGGAATCCGACACAACTGGTAGAGATTCAGACTCTGAGACGGCAGTCGGGCCCGACACTGACAGATCACCAGCTTCCTGGTGGGCACTGTCAACGCCGACAGTCGTGGAATCTTCACTCGCTGACGTAAGACTGCTAGGTTCAGCAGAAGTCGTGACAGGCAAAGGCTCGGGTGGAGATTGGATCGAATCGTCTGAGACTCGAAAGATTCGACGTGGACTCGGGGTACTGGGAGTTTCCAGAGCGGGTCCCACAGCCAACAGGGAATCCTGGACCCGACGACGGCTAAGGCTGACCAGAATATTCTGGGGCGAAGCCGATCTTCCTGGGGTCGCCGGTATCGGAGAACCACCGAATTGGTCGTTCATCGGAAAGTTGAAATCGTCCAGAGGCGGATCAAAACAATCCAAGCCATGAGAGAGGGCCGGACTTACATCCCAGCTGTAGCTGAGACTGCGGTTCGATGTAGGCGTGAAAACCATAGGCTCAGATTCAAACCCTTCTTCAGCGGTAGCGATTTCTTCAGGTTCACTCTGGATAATAGGATCTAAGAAAACGCCTGAATCGTTATCCCCTGCCAGCGCCAGAGGAGGAGGGCATTTCGCAGGGGGAGTGGACTGGCCCAGGCCGCTCCGGGAAGGACCAGGAAGAGAGCAATCAGCGGCCAAGGCCTGAGGACCAGGTTCGGTAGTGTCAGATCGGACAGGCTCCTCAGGATGGGACAAAGCCATGTCGTCTGAACAGGACACATCCGAAGGAACGACGGATTGACCATGGTCAAAACGCCGGCTCTCAGTTCCAGTAGGAGGTAGTGCCACGGTGGTAGGCTGTTCAACAGAGGCCGGCGAAAGGCCAATTCCACTATCGCTGGTGGCAGCAGGAGATTCAACCAGGGGCTCCAGGCTGCTGTCAGATTCTGAGAGGACTGAAATGCCGATCGGATCAGGGATCCGCCGGGCAGATGCCAGTTTCTGACTCAGCAGTTCACTGAGAACTGTGGCTCCGCTGAGCGCCACACTGGAGATGGCGCGCATCCACAGCATGGCTGGAGGAATCAGACTGGAGGGAGTGGAGCCAGGAGAGGACTGGAACTGGGAAATGTTGAGGCTGGGCGCGTCAGACGCCAGCTGACAAAGGCCGGGAAATCTGGGATCAGAACTGCCTGGTTGCGTTTCCAGCAGCTGACGCAATAGCTGGTCTGGATCCGAATTATTCTGAAATAAATGGAACAAAAAATATCACTGTTTGACCAAAAGATGTAGAAAACAACACTGATTTACTTAATCTCATTACAAAGCTAATTCTCTTCTTTTTCTTCTTCTGATCATGGGTCGCAAAGGAAACAAAAAATTATCCAGCTGTTTTTGTAGTAGTCCTATTGTTGACAGAAGTGCAAAAGTTCTTTGTTCATAAGTCACGTTTGGAGGTTTCGCTATGAATGATAAGGATAGATTTGCAACAAACATCCTGCCTTGCTCGCCGCTCATGTAGGGGGTCCACAAAATAAGAGTTTGCTGACATTTGGATAAAATGGCGCCCCCCACTAAAGATAGAGTTCAGGCTTTGCTCATGTAGAGAACACGGTGGTAAATTGGACTAAAATCATCGTGGTCGCAAACTCAGGAAACAGCCGGCAAACTTCATTCGTCCCTGCCTTGGGATTGCTGTTTTAATAGTTTCAGAAAGTAAATAATTTCTTCAATACATATATAACTCCAGTATACGGGCTTTTTAACGAAGCTTTAATGAAAACTCAAATTCGTTGCATCCATCCCACGTTTTATGTCCCTCTGCAATGTAACAGATGCGGTATGAACAAACACAAAAACAAATGTATACATTTGAAAACTAAAAATAAGTAGTATAGATCACAAAATTGTGGAAAAGAATTTATACCTGTGCACAAATTTTGGATAAGCTATCAAATAGCTTTGCGTAGGACTGCAAACGACGTTCAGACTCAGCGTTCGACAGATCTGAAGAAGGGGATGAATCTAAAAAACAAAGCTTACGAATACAAAAATCAAGACAAAACTAGCCGTTCTCTGCCATCACTGAAGGATTCTTTAAGACATAGTATTATCCCCCGGCCACTACCTAAAAGCTGTCTGTCATGTCACTCATAGTGAGTGCCAGACATGCCAACCATTTTACCAAAAAAAGTCGCGAGCTTAAGGTGCTGGTATCGCTTTGTGTAAATTCGACCCTACAAGCTTCAATTCTTCATGAAAGTGGATGAAACTTTCCAAATACATTATTTTCGTGCTCTTTAACATTCTGGGACCAGTCCCGGATTTTTAGGAGCAAATATAAGAAAGTTTTGGTTTTCGCCCTTATTCTCACAGTAGTACATAGTCGCTACACCGGATTGGTTGTTATGGCTGGAAAAAGGGCACCAAAATGAACATTTTTGCTTTTACAACTTTTGAGCTACCTCTAGTGGTTAAACAAGCCAAAAACTACTTTTGGGGTCAAAAAATGGCCATTTTTGAAAAATCGGTTTTTTCAAAATTACTGCCAAATCTTACAAACAATTTTGGCTGATTTATACTCAATCGATACACCGTCCAATTGCGCATTTTATCAATAGCTATTCGCTGGAGTTCGTTGCTTTAAGCTGGAGAATTCGCCGAAAAACCATTTTGGCAAAATTGCGATTATGTTGTTTTGAACATTGATTTCTCAAAAACTACCCAATGGATTGTGATTTTTGGCTGAATGAAAATTAGCCCTATTGCGGAGGGACATTTTTCTTGGTTTGAGCTAAAACAGCTCCAGTTGTGAGAAAACTAAATAGAAAGTTGCGAAATTTCGTGTCATCGTGCATTTGCCGGATTTTCTGGAGTATTGAGACTTGCTGAGCCAAATCCAAAAAATGTCCCTCGGCCCACATGTCCTTCATATCATGGCACAAGAAGAAATTTTGGCCGATTCTACAGTTTTGAGAAATCGATGTTCAAAAATTTTTGGTCTATATTCAGTCTGTCAGATGTCAGCATGTCGGCAATTTTTTGCTATTTTTTGCCAATTTTGCTAGTTTCTTAAGCTCATGTTAATGTACAGATTATAAGCTTTAAAACGATGTATAAAGCTATTTCCAACTCCCGAAATTGCGAAAGTTATAGCGTTTCGAAAAGTCACGACAAAAGCACTGCACAAAAGGATACCAGCACCTTAAGATGAGTGTCATGCCCATAACAAATCTGGGACTGTCCATCTATATGAGTTACACGACAGGGAACGTGAAGTCTAGGACGACAGTGCAGTGACTTAGTGCTTGTCAGGATTTACACAGCTTAGCGTTTAGTAAATCGCCTGTATTGATGACAGACAGCCGGGATGACTTCGGCTCAAGAAAGGGCAAACTGGGGCACACTTAGAAGTTAGATAGTTAGAAATCCTTGGTAACAGAAGTTTGGGGCAGTCGCAGTTGGACGCGCGTATATACCTAATCGAATCCGCTATAGCGTAATTTTGAACTGCTAAAAGACTTGTTACAGAAAGGCGCTTTGACGGGTGTCTTTGAGCTTTCACGACTATGAAATCACCTTCATTAGGGTTCGAGAGTCGTCCACTGTTAACGGTTCTGGTATTTCTACATTTCAGGGAACATCCTAAACCAAGCAGCGCCCGCGAGCGAGAAAGCTTAGGAAGCAAAAGAAAAGTACTAAAATGTCTCCAGCTTTCAGTATAATACTTTTTAATTTGTATTGAAAGTTTGACCGTTTTGCACAAAGGTGCCAGACTATGGCCAATAGTTTAAATTGAATAATGGAGTTGAACGGATTTTGGAAAACCTTTTCCAATATTTCAAATCGAATCAGTGAGTCTGATCCTACAATTCTACATGGAATATAGATCGATGACTTTGTTTTGTGTGTTTTGAAAGTTATACATAAAATGCTGTAGCAGATACCAAACTATACAGCAATAAATAACCCATACATACCTTGACTAATGACAGTCTGAACTTTTCTGGCAGTAGCAGAAAATCGATTGGAACAATTGCATAATACTTCATTGAAATTTCGATGAATTCTGAAAGAAATAAATTACGTAAACATTATAACGAAATTATAAAAAACAACCGAACAAACGGCGAACCATATTATGAACATAAAGCTTAAGCTCTATTCCTTTAAAGATTAAACGGATTATATTTAATCCTATTTCCTTAATGCAGCAAAGATTAAAATTCTAATCTAATCCTGTTTCTTTACTCTCAACTCGGATTAGAAATTGAACGAGTTCGTTTTAATCCGACTGCTTAATTGCTGTTTCTTTAAACAAATAGATCCTTAGTACACTTAGTTGGAAATTAAGTTTTCAATCTAATTCATACTCTAAGTCTAAAAAATATATTATACATCAAAAGCTTACCTATTAATCTCCAAATTACAGTAGTAATCCTCTGTCATGGTTCCCATATTGCGAATATTTTTCTGAAAAAGCAAAACAAGAAAAAATTCCAAACACAAACAAATGAAAACTTTTCTTGAAAAATTCTCCATCAACTTCATAGTTAGGTAGCTAACTCACGTAGTGAAACATCTAACGGACGTATATATAGTTTCATTAATTCTGTTATTTGTCTTGCCCGTTACGATTTGAAACCGTTATTTCCCGTTAGGGCACCTCTGTTAATTTTATCTCATTTATTGTTCTGCGTAGGGCACTATTACGTTAGGGCTCCCTAGCATTAGAGCACTAGTATGCACTCTTGTTGGTTATGTAAAGAACGCTATGTAGCGAATTTAAATGAGCGGTGCGTAAAGTTCGTAAAGTGCGCACTCATTTTTCCTAACACAACGAAATTAAGTATCAAATTATTATTATATTTGAATTACAAAATTTGAATGATTATATAAATATCAAATTAGCAAAGTTAAGTTAGTTAGGATTCATTATTTCATTCAGTTAAAAAATTAAACTTAACAAAAATTCGTTTGAGCTAATTCTTAAATTTGAACATGAAATCGCAAATAGCATGTATGAACATAAATGATTCATGTTATATTATAAAAAAATAACGTTTTGAATATTTAAGATTTTTTAAAATTCGAAATTTTTGAAAAGTTTTTGGTTAAAACTTTATTAGAAATATCTCCTGTCTGTTCCATTTATGTATATTACACTTGCGGTTACTTTAATGCGAGAATATCTAGACTTTCCAATTTGGGGGGAAATAGTTTAACTGGGTTATGGGGGGGAATAGTTAAGAGTTAACAATACTTCTGCTTAAAGTTAAGATTTGAAAACACTACACATAACCTTTAAACTTTGTTTTTGCTAACATTCTATCTTTCGCAATTTAATTGTTTTTATAATTGCTGTTGATAATCTTGTTTTTTAAATTTCTCATTCCAAATTCGCATTACTTTTTTTAGAATCAGGAAAATCTTATGATTCTCATTTCATTACTTTCATAATTTGAAGCCCGTAAAACTTGCTAAATCAAAACCGTGTAAGTGTTGTATACTTATGCACAATGCAGCCGTGTTTGACAATTCAAGGGTGCCCTAAAGCAAACTGTCTTTAATTTACAATGTTTTCATTAAATAGAATTGGATTATCATGACAGAGCCCTAACGCAGATAGTGCCCTAACGCTAGACAATCTTTGAAACGGTCGAGGTTTGCTCCCATCAGACTGTAAATGGGTTGGCACGAAAGAGTCCTCTAAAATATCACTACAGTTTAGGAATGAATTTAAACGCTGGGTTCGATTGTGCATTGTGTTCAATCCGTAGACCGTCCAGTTAGGGCACTAAAAACGGTGCAGTTATGGCACTAGTACTGTTATGGCACTCAAAAGATCAGTTATGGCACTCAGAAGATTAGTTATGGCACTCAACAGGTCAGTTATGGCACTCGGCAGTCTTGTTATGGTACTCGGCAGATCTGTTATCGCACTCGTATTACTCGCCAGTTAAGGGGGGGGGCTACGAACGGTTTTGCCCAACTTCTTCAGAGAGACCTACCTTTTGCCATATGATTAGCTAACATATCAAGGTTAAATAGTCCGTAGTGGGCATTATTATATCTAACACACACCAATTCTGGCACTACGCCAAAGTTGAAATTTTGGTGCGAAAAGTGGGTTTTTTGAAAAAGCTTTTCTGAATTCTGGTGGATTAACGGTTTGACCATTTCTGAAACTTTTTGCCACAAATGTTAACTGTTACTAGTGCTAAATATTAAAAGTATTCCGGTTTTCGAGCGTTGCTTCCTTCTTTAGTTATAACAGCTCAAAGTTTGAAATTTTGCAAAAAGTTGCGAGGTGACCGTGCGCCGTCTTCGATCTAATAAAATTGGCAGCCCCTAGCCTACCCCAGCTTTTTACCAGTTATTAGGCTCTAATAGGGGCATACTGTCTGTGAATTTCAAGGGCTTTAGTTTTCTGGTTAGTGTGCTAGCCAACTTTTCGTTAAGAAATAACCCTTATTTTTGGGCCTGAAAAGCTAGCTAAGCGCAGTAAAAATGGGGTCAAAAATTTTTTGTCTCCGATTTTGCCGAAAAGGTGCTTACAGGGGTTATTTGACCTGCTGAATCAGAATATGAAATCCGTTTTTCGATATGACGCTTCCTTCGTTCAGTATGCGCTTACAACTGTCTTAGACCTTTTTGGAGCGATCGCCGTTCATACTCCGAGAAATCAATCTAGCATTTCTAAATATTGAAGCGAGGTTTAGTGACCTAAGCTGTCTGCACATCTTGGTACACTCACTGGCCTGTAATGCGCAAGGTTTCAGCCGATTCTGCCACAGTACTTTGGAGTAATTGACTCACATCTTCGAAATGGCACCAAATAACAGTGACAATATCGATAATGTCATCTAGCACTGCGAACGCAGGGGTTAACGAAATCACGTCATTTTTACATAAGTTAAGACAGATACTTGGAGTATTAATCGGAGCAAAGTTGGGCTCCTTTGATAAACCACAGCTCATTAGACGTTAGTTAACCTCCACCCGTATAGACCTACAACACCCAATTTATCGCATTTTGATTGTATCGCGCAGAAAAGTATACACTGATCTAAGGATTATTTTACACGATATCAAAGCGCTATATGTTAGTACTATTTCTGGAAAATTTGGGTACCGTACCTTGCCCATAGCGATCAGGGTGAGGCAAAGTTTCTGTACGTGTCATGCCGAGCTTTGGACCGACAACATCAACTTCTGATGGGTCCACAGGACGCTACGCTGCATAAAATTCTTTCAAACTTTAAACTATTTTACACTAAACCTAATACTATTATATGGCAAAAGACTAGCTAGCTTTTCCAACATCGAACTTTTAGTGAAATTCGTAGCCCCCCCCCCCCCCTTAAGGAGGTCAATTTTTTCAACTGTCTCTGATCTCGCTGACTTTTACATATTTTATTCTCCATGCGGTAAGGAGATTTTAGCATTAAAGCTGTAAGTCTTACGATTATCGAGTAATTTCACGTTTGCTTCAAAAATATGCCGACCGGCGTTTATGAATCTGAGTGATATTTGTATTAATTATTGCCAAAATGTTAAACTGCGGAATCTTGGAGTTAGTTATTAGGCTTTCAGTTTAGAAAATTTTTAATAAATTTTTGTATTTAAAACTTGTCATGATTACGGGCACGACACTTTCCTTGTGTGCACAGCAAAATTTTTGTGTATTTTGTATGACTTTAAAGTAGGATTTGTACGTAGTGATAGTAACAGAAAAACTCAAATTAATGTAAAACATTCTATGCACGTTTTTAATTCCTATCATCATTCTTACAAATTAAATAATTTCGAAAATTTTATCATTATACAGTTTTTATTGCAACCGAAACAAGACTGACAAAAACTCTAAATCCGAAAATCATGCTCCTGGCTTCTGTTTTGGTTCAAACAAAGCAATAGATGTTTATTACCCTTATGTTTGCTTGAAAAATTCAATGTCTATAAGATTTATTTTTAGTTCATGGCAAGTAAAGCACTGATATATGGCTGAAGATAAAATTATATTCTAGTCCATCCAAAGCTAGTTTACCCTACAGTTAATTTTGGATCTAAACAAATTATTGTCTTTTGTATTGGCATCAGTGATTTTATCAGTGCCATAACTGAACTCTTGAGTGTCATAACTGAACTCAAGAGTGCCATAACAGAACTCATGAGTGCCAGAACAGAACTCATGAGTGTCATAACAGAACTCATGAGTGCCAGAACAGGACTGAAAATTAGTGCCATAACAGGACAGTGGCATACCTGGAATTGACCCTTGACCTAGATAACCAAAGGTAGCGGGTTCGATCCCCATGTCAGGGCCGAATTTTTCGGGTCTGAGATGCTGCAGTGACTCATCTTAGTTTTGTTCGTTCTTTATTCGGGGGAGTGATATATACTGATCTGGGCTTATTCTAGTAGTGGATGGGGCGGGAGCCCACTCATAAACACCCTTCCCCCTTCCCCAAAATCGCCTCCAAAAGTGGGTGCCCCTTTTGGTACCAAATCTAGGCCTCAAATATCGCTCAGAAGGCCAAACTTTCAATAAGTTTGCTGCTTCGCCGGAGGTTTTTCTTATTTTTTTGCTTTTTTGATCACTCAATCTGCTTAATTTTGCGATAAAAATCACTTTTACAGTGCATGCTAAAAAACACCGCTGTTTTTAGAATATTAGTAGAAAAAAATTGAACCCCTCCAAATTCCCTTGCCCCTCGGACTATTGGGGGAACCCAAGAAAAAAGGGTCTTTTCCAGATTACCCCCCCCCCACCACTCAAAGTTCTTAAAACTCGACCAAATGAGCTGAAATTTTGTGTGGGTATGTTTTCGACCACGCTGAGTTCAAATATCGCAAAATTTTTCGATTTCGCGAAATTCGATTTTTTTCGATTTCTAAGGGGGGACCAAGGGTAACCGAAACTTTTTTGTCTTCGATTTTGCTGAAAAGTTGTATATAGGGTTTTTTTGGGCCGCAGAACACGAATCTGAAGTCCGTTCTTCGTACTTTCTGTACTTTTTCTACCAGGCGAGCTGTTGAGATTTCTGTGTCCAAAGATTTTTGTTGCTCATCTGTTCCCTCCCCTTGAGCGCTTTCACAGAAGACGGCATATAGCAAGAGGAAAGAAATGTTGTGACCCAAAATGTATATACATTAACTGTAACAGCTCGCAAGAAGGATATATTAGAGGTTGGAAGGCTGCCTGGGAACAAGATATATTCAACTAAATTTCGTAAACAAAATGATTATTCAAACAGAAAGTTAAAAAGGAATATACGAACCTCAGTCATGGTTTCCTGCTCCCGAAAGACCTTCTGAAACAGGACAAAGTTATATACTTCCGTTTACTTATAATACTTATACTTAGATAATTCGAAATAGGAAACAATGATACTACTCAGGGGACCACCCAGGATTTTAAAAAGGGAGGGGTAGAGCACGAAAAAATTTTGAAATTGAAATAGAAAGGTGCCGCATGCGTAAAAGGGTTAAAAATTGAGTTACGAAATTTCTGCAGGCGAGTACAGTTTTAAGAAATGAGGCAGCAAACGCCACAGACGCCAAAATATTCTTATTTTCAATTTTATACAGTGCTTTCTTCCCAAAACTTCCGGGGGGTAAATCGGACAAAAAGGAAGGAATATGAACACCCACAACCCCTCCCCTGGGTGAGCCCATGATACTACCCCTAACCGGAACAACAACAAAAAGTAGCTGAAAAAAACAGGAAACAAAGCTTGTTACTCATCTTTCACTTTCTAAAGATGCCAATAGCTATGAAATGACTTAGCCCAGTTAGACACCCTTTTATTGTCTGACCTCACCTCAATAAATTTACATTATATAACGCTATGTGCTGTGCATGCGATTTAATAACGATAATGTTTAATGTTAACAATTAACGATAGTTAATATTATAAGGCTTACGGTAATGTCATTACAAGAGCGCGCATAGTGAGATTACCGACACGCTAGCGCAATATGTCATTGCACGGAATATCACTATACGCTACTACATATATAATTAAACAAATTAATTGAAAATTTCATACTTAAGCAGCAAATCTGAATAAAACTGACCGTTACAGAAGGGCCAACCATGATTTTAGAGAACAGATTTCACATACACTGATCTCCGAAAAATCACCACACTAAGGATTAAGTAATTATTTAGGCTAAAAATAAAATAAAATAAAATGTATAAGGACAATAGGGGGTTTCAAACGTTTGTTGGTTGAATGAGTATTCGACCGACCTAACTAAGAACAGACATTCGGCCGCCGTTAAGCGGTATTTTTCGGTTGGATCTCTAACTATTCCCCCTCCCCCAAGACCCAATTTAAAAATCACCACACTAAGGATTAAGTAATTATTTAGGCTAAAAATAAAATAAAATAAAATGTATAAGGACAATAGGGGGCACCAAACTTTTGTTGGTTGAATGAGTATTCGACCGACCTAACTAAGAACAGACATTCGGCCGCCGTTAAGCGGTATTTTCCGGTTGGATCTCTAACTATTCCCCCTCCCCCAAGACCCAATTTAATTATCCCCTCCAAATTGGAAACTATACATAAATAAACTCGTATTTTATTAACCGCAAGTGTACTACACACAAATGAAACTGACGACAGATGCCTGTAATCAATTTGTAACTAAAAACTATAAATTTTCAAAACATTAACAGTTACCTATATACATTTTCAAAATCTTGAATTTTAAAAATGTTTAACTTTCATGAATTATTCAAGATTAGCATTAGTTCATTGTAAATACTAAGTTTAAGAATTAGCTTGAGCTAATAAATGGTTTTAAAATAAATATTTTTTAATTTGAACACGAAGAACTGGAAGTTAATTTTATTTTTCCTTCAAACTATTCCAGAATCGCCCAGCTAACTTCTATCACCTGTATTTCAACCTTCAAATACTTTATAACACATATGACCCAAATTTAACTATTTTTCCCCAAATAAGTTAGGGTAGGGGAAATAGTTAAAGAGATCCTTCCGGAAAACCGGAAAAAATAACCGGAAAAATCGGGTCTTATCTCGATTACCCCCCAGCACTCAAAATCCTTAAAACTTGACCAAATGAGCTAAAATCTACTATGGATAAGTTTTCGACTACGCTGATTTCAAATATCGCAAAATGTTTCGATTTCGCGAAATTCGATTTTTTTCGATTTCTAAGGGGGGACCAGGGGAAACCGAAAAATTTTTGTCTTCGATTTTGCTGAAAAGCTGTATACAGTTTTCGGGGTCGTAGAACACGAATCTGACGTCTGTTTTCCGACTCAGCTTATCGTTAGCTCAGTATAAGCTTACATCTTAAGCTTAAACCTTTAGCTTATATTGAGCAAACGAAAAGCTGAATCGGAAAACTGACTTCAGATTCGTGCTCTACGACCCCGAAAACCCCTATATACAGCTTTTAAGCAAAATAGAAGAAAAAATTTTTCAGTTTCCCCTGGTCCCCTCTTAGAAATCGAAAAAAATCGAATTTCGCGAAATCAAGTGAAACGGAAAAATTTTTTGTCTTCGATTTTTCTGAAAAGCTGTATGTGAGAGTTTTCGGGGTCGTAGAACACGAATCTAACGTCTGTTCTCCGATACAGCTTTTCGTTAGATCAGTATAAGCTTACGTCTTAAGCTTAAACCTTTAGCTTATATTGAGCAAACGAAAAGCTGAATAGGAAAACTGACTTCAGATTCGTGCTCTACGACCCCGAAAACCCCTACAGCTTTTCAGCAAAATCGAAGACAAAAAATTTTTCGGTTTTCCCTGGTCCCCCCTTAGAAATCTAAAAAACTAATTTCGCGAAATCGAAAAATTTTGCGATATTTGAAATCAGCGTAGTCGAAAACATCCCCGTAGTAAATTTTAGCTCATTTGGTCAACGTTTAAGGATTTCGCGTGCTGGGGGGTAGGGTAATCGAGATAAGACCCGAAAAATCTAGATCGTGGAGAAGACTTTTAGGTCAGGTCTGGAAGGAGGGTGAAAACGTCCCGCAAACACCCCCTCCTACGCACAGCAATACCCAACCGGGTATCACAAGGCCGAAGACAGTAAGCAGAACCGGGTAATTATGTTTCCATCCGACTCCCGTGAACCGGTCGACCTCTGACTAGGTGAGTTATGTAGTACTTTTAAATTTCACAATTAGGGTTGCATATATATATATATATATATATATATATATATATATATATATATATATATATATAGTTTGCACTTGTTGCTTGGGTCAAGTTTATCCACACATTTTCCAAATTCCGAACATTAAGAATTATACTCTTAGGCTGTTGAAGATAATGAAAATTATTGCTTTATGAAATAGTGCAACTGTAACACTATGGGATCACTTACGGGTTTCCAGAAAAAATGGAGCAAACAGCAAACAACTGGACAAAACGTTTTTTCGACAATTGTTTTCAAAAACACCAACCCTAAGATGCTATCTACGATTACAAAAAAAATGCGCCCACCAACTTTACAAATTCCAAAATTTCTAGCAGCTTTAGGAGCAAAGACGGTAAAAGAGAAACAGTCCAAAACAAGAAATTTAATACTTCAAAATCAAAATATCGACAAGTGAACAGATCAGAAACGGAACTGGGTCACATAGGATTGACTCGGTGACCCTGCTTTCCAAAAAACCAAAAATTCTAATTTTATGATTTTATTTCAAATTGATTTTATCGAAAATAAAATGAAAGAGTGTAATATAGTATTGTCGTGGTCTAGTTTTACGAAAAACATTATATAAATAAGACGGCACTATTTTATAAAGTAATTTAACGACCTACAGATATGAGTTGTGAAAACTCATAAATTATCCGTTTGAAGGAAATTCTGCAGTCTCTGGTAAACTTTATGGCTTGTCGAATGTCGATCTGAGTAGGGGTAAACGTTTTCCTCCATTTACAGGGGATTAACTTAATGACTCTGTCCACTTGAAATCAGTCGGGGTCAATATATATTTTTCTAGTTTCTACCAATCGTCCAGTTGACCTCTAATGATTGTGGGAAACTTCGCCACACTATTGTTCTAATTGGTCGCTTGACCTTTATATAACTTAAACACCAGGAAAGGGGTAACTGTAGATATGTTTAGAACTGAGCTTTAATACAGAGAAAAGACAAAGAATAAGATATTGACAGAGATAAGAGGGAATGTTTGTTAAAATAATGTTTCCGTTAGTATATATATAGATTCTTTATATCATTTAAATAGAAGGAAACGTTTGCCCATCTTACTCAGATCGACAAAGACAAAGACATCGAGCAGACTTATTTGAAGAGTGATGGCCAGCGGGATTGTCGGCATAGCAGGATTGTCGGCATAGCGGGCTCGCTCCTCACCCAGGCTTTCTCTCAGAAAAACGCTTTCTAGTAGTAACAACCGACATTCTCAGAAGTATATAGCTTTCTTACGTACCTGCACAAACTACCTCTGCACACTAAGTAAAGCAAACGCTAAAGACTGCATGGTCATCTCTCGTGTAAACTCCTACAACAGACTGTTTCATTTCAGCTGACACAAAGACTTCAATATTTTTGTTCAGAAGACAAAATTGTAAACATTTATTTGTAAAGGCAGTGCAATGAATCAGTTTAGTAATAAAGAACAGATAAAACTGGGTTCTGATGGTAACAGACTTATGTACATATCTGAGTACAATACAAAAATCAAAATGACAAGACAACAGTAGGCTCGATATGAAACGGTATGGAATGTGTAGTGTATATACATAATACCTGTACGAATTCGGAATGGATAAAAATACACTAGTGTAATTAAAATATAAAAAGCTTTAGGGTCAGTCACCAGTTGAAAACGTTCATGAACTTTGGTCAGCTCAAACCAAAAAAATGAATCCACTGACCCAAATGAACAAAAGCGGCAAAGTCACGTAGAAATCTACAGAGTAGTTAGCAGCTTAACGATTCTATGGCTACCTCGCTTCCACCAGTAAAGTCCGTGTATGTATATACGTAATTATTAATAGGAAAACCAGTGCACCTGTAAAATAAAAAACATAATAACAAATAAGTAAGTGAAACTTCAACATCAGTGCACAAACCACACGCAAAGTAAGGCTAAAAGGGAAATGTTAAGAAAAGTATACATTAAACAGATCCTGTACAGTAAAACTTAAGACAAGATAAAGCGACACGTTTGGATTGACCAGAAAGTAGTATAATAAAACGCAGGACTAGGCAGACAGTGACATCCATAGCATTAGTACAACTTGAAGCGAATTCTCAACAAAACAGTTACGCAGAGCTTGGGGTTACTGTAGCTGTAGGCTGGGCATATTCTACTAGAGGAGCAGTCCTTCCATAAACTTCCTTTCTACCTAAATCGCTCCTCACGAAATCATCTCAAATTACAGGTTTTTTGAAATCGGGACTGTGTCAACGCACAGCTAATTTTATTTGTGTCCAGCTAAGAAAAGTTGTGTCCAGAAGCTAAAATTTCGAGCAGCACAGTGGTATGCTAAAGCATTATTTTAGTGTGCAGAAATAAAATTTGTTCTTAAGCGAATAATAATTATAGTGGTCTGTTGTTCAGAGCAACGTTTATGTATTTTCTATGTATTTGGCATCAAAATATTTTGAAGCAGGAAATGTAGTATGTATACAACAATATAGTGAGCTGTATAATTTAAAACAACGAAGGTCAAGTCTAAAAGTAGGTACTCCTTTTGGCTTCAAATTTTGCCTTGAAATAAGGCTGAGGGCTGCTATAAAAGTAGCGTAATTTTTAGCATATTTTCAGATAAATTTTCAAAATTAAACCTCATCCTTCAAAAAATGGTTTCCCCAGAATGCTCCCCGCCCAGCACCCCCCTCCTAGGAAAAATTTTCTAGAATAAGCCTAGATGGCAGGACGGCACAACAGGGACCATATTCCATGACCATTAACCAATGGACAGGTGTCGACATGATAAAATAAAACAACAAGTATTTACAGCTGAACGTGTTTAGACACAAACAAGGAACAGAAACAGAGCAGCAAGCATCTCCACTATGCATATAATGTCGAGTGTGCTTTACAATCACTATTGACGGATGTCGAGTGTGCTTTATATCACAAAATTGATCAAGTGATCATTAGAAATCGATTGACCAGAAAAAAAATTGCTGTTTGGGAGGTTTTGAGCAAAGGTAGATAACCTACCATAAAAGTTATTACAGTAGCTAAAAATTAGTCTCGGCGTCAAAGAATTAATCTAACTAACTTTCCAAAACTGCACTTTCCAACCGAAAAGGCAAACATTAGACAAACACAAAATGTGGCTAAAAGAAAAGCTAAACATTCCAGTACAAAAAAGGGCAGATTTGACAAAAACTGCGTACATAACTGCTTATTATGACATCTTTGAGAATATCCGACACAGTAAGCAACAAACTATATACATCACAAAACCACATCATTTTCCATAAAATGCTCATGAAAAGCACAGCAGTAAACATTAACACTGGCTTAATCGAAACAATGGATACCTGAAAAGTGGTCCACTACAGTAGAAAATAGTCCAAAATCAAAACAGATAAGGAAGACCAGGCTGGCCGGGGACAGCGGGATCCAAAAGCAGGGGGCGGCGTCTTCGAACTGGCGGATTGGATCCCGGTTCAGGCGGGCTCGGAGTGGCACTCCTATCAGGATTGTCCACCACAGACAAAGGATCACCAACAGGATTATTACAGCTGCCGCTAAACAAGAAAAAAGTGCGAAAAATAAACAAAGCCACATTTGTTGGAAAGCCATTGTTCTATCTCCCTCTGGTCCGCCAGATAACTGTAGGAAACGAATAGCGACATGGACACTGGCCCCTGATGTACAGAAAAGTAAGGGCCTTTTCGCGCGCGAGTTAACAGAGCTGAGTTCTAATTTTTTTAACTCGTTTAGCCCATTTGTTAAAAGCAAGCGTAGAGGTAAAACGCTTTACCCTGCAAGCTAGTTAAAATGAACTGTTTAACTATTTTAACCTTCTACGCGAAAACGATTGAGTTAATTTTAACTCTTTTAACTCGTTTAACTTGCTGCGAGAAAAGGACCTCAGTCAACCCACAACAACTACACTGGATAGGATGCTAATCTAGTTATAAAGAAAAACAAGTAAAACAATTGAAACAAATGAATGGTACAGTGCCAGCTAGCTTGGCACACCCCTTTCCCCACAAAAAGTCCTTCCCCTAAAAACGTGTGACTCCCTCCAAAGTTAACTCTTTCACTCAACAGGCCAAACTTATAAAATCTTTTCCGGCTTCACGGGTTACTTTTGCTCGATTTTAGCATTTTTGATCACCAATAATGTGATTAAGTTTTACAGTATGGGTCACAAATCCAGCCCAATGCTTAGCATATTTACAGCAAAAATTTTTATCCCCCAAATTCGTTGCATCTCGGAAACTGCCTCCAATCCCAGAAAAAGTAAAAGCGTGAGCAACTTCTGTATATAAGGGAATTACTCTTCAAAGTTGATGTTTCGCCAAAAATTTAGTAATTTTTGGCGAAACTTCAATTTTGAAGAGTAATTCCCTTAGATGCAGACAATGTGCAGACGTCTAGTATTTTTGTGCAGATGGGAACAAATTTGCCAAATCATATTGCCAATGATAAGTCCTGGGTTTACTTTAGGCGAAAAAAAGTGGGGGGGAGCCCCCCCCCCCCAATAGTGGGGGGGGGGGGAATAAAATGGGCTAAAAATGCCAAAAATACCGTATAAAAAGCCTGTTTTCTACATATGCTGCTATAACTAAGCTTAAAAGTGCTCAAAAATTGAGTTTTAGCACCAAAAAAGACGATTTTTGACCAAAAATTTCCGGCGAAGCCGGAAAAATTTTGAAAATTTTGACCAAAAATCCTAAAAATTTGACATTTTCTGGGCACCCTATAGTGAGTGGGGGGGGAAGCCCAAAAAAATGTGGGGAGGGGAACGAGTGGGGGGGGTGCTCGAGTGGGGGGGGGAACCCAAAAAGTGGGGGGGGGGGCCCGCCCCCCCCCCCCCCCCCCAGTAAAATAAACCCAGGATAACTTTGAAGCTGGCGCCAATTTTTAATCAATTATGTTGGTAGTCGTGAAAAATGGGGGTCGGGCACATAAAAGCAACGGTGGCACACGGCTGGAGGACGGCTGAGGTCTCAGTACCCGACCCGATATTCTTTTGACCACACCCATGCTTTATATCTGTGCAAAAAAGTAGGCCAATCGGACAATGTCGGGACAACACTTTAGTAGCCCCCCCCCCTAAAGGGCTTTCATGCTCCAACGGAGCAACGGAGAAACGGAACAACGGAGAAACAGTTCAACATTTTTACCTTAGAGATCTATCAAAAAAGCAAAAAGTAGACAAGCATAATAAACTCGACTAACCTGATGCTGTCCACAGACTGCTGCTGGGATGAACCATCAGGACTGCTCAGCAGAGCAGGACGAGTGGTGGCCTCCAAGCGGGCCTGTTTGGAAGGCTGTGCAGGAAAAGACGAGATCGCCGATGTCGAATCCGTTGGACCGTCAGCGTTCGTCGAAGCGGCGCGGCTACATCGTCGCTCCTGATGCTGGCGACGTCGTTCCTCCTTCCGCTGGGCTCGCTCCATACGGGCCCGGACGACCTGAATCTGAAGATTCAGTTCAGTTTCAGTCTCAGTCTCCTCATCCGACGTACAGCTGTCAGAGGAGATCAGGCTGAATCTAGGCGATGAAGGCGGTGGATGGCGACGCTTGGCCCTCACCCCGGAGCCTGAGTGGGTTCCTGGGGCGGGTATCGGATGGAAACCGCGCTTACTCCATCCCAACTGTAGTCGGGACAGTTCATCGTCCCCAGAGCGTCGGGTCACCGGCGGTACCAGGATAGACGGACGTTGCATTTCCGCCAAATACTCTGATACCTTCTGTCGATCAATTCCATGGACTAGGGGCCCCGATCGGGGCTGGTCGATCGATTTCGTTCCTTTCTTCAGCTGAGACTCCAGCTTGAGTATTGAAGAAGACTGAGAAGGTTTGGACACCGCCGGTTTTTTGACTTCGGTTCGTTTCAGTAGAGCTTTCCGGGAACCGGAATCAGTCGGGTTCGTTCTGATCAGTACCGGTTTTACGGCTGGCTTCTCCGGCTTTTCCTGCTTTATGACAACCGGAGGGCAGGGCGACTTTTTCAGGAACTTCAGTCTGGTCAACTCTGAGGCGTCCGTGTTCACTTCATACTCACTCTTGGTCGTGACAGACTCCAAGTCGTCAGAATCAGATACCAAATCTACTACATCAATCTCAGACTGAGAAGAACCAGCAACACCGGCAGAACTTCCAGCAGCAGGCGTGGCACTACTCGAAGCCGCAGCCGCAGTAATAGTTGTTGAGCTGGGAAAAGTGGCACAAACTCGGCTGCTCAGCTCAGCCCTATCTGGCAGAGTGAGGCTCGTGCTTTGGTCATGCGTCGACGCCGGTGTCTTCGCAGAAAACGCCTCCGTCGTGCTACAGGAAGCGACCGGCTTCTTGGCAGTTGTCATCCCAGAATCGCCGGGAATAGCCGGACGTTTGGCGGCCGTTTTTCGCTTTTGCTTAGCCATCTTGATTTTCTGGGTTACAGACTTCTTCAGGGAAGACTTCAGCAACACGGTCTCGGTAACCGAAGCGCTGCTAGGAAGCAAACAGGAAAAAGCAACTGCTGCTTCGCAGCTGGCTATCGCGGTCACCGGAGATTTCGCGGACCCAGAAGTAGCAGGTCCAGTGGTGGGCGTTTCAGACTCAGAACTTACAGCGGCAGCAGCAGCAGCAGTAGCAGTAGAGCGTTTGGTGCTGCGAGATTGTCGTCGCAGAGTTGGCGGTCGCTTGATCACAGCAGAAACTGACTCTTTTGCACCGGTCGATTTCAAGGTCACAGCGGTCTCAAGGTTGGCGTCGGCACTGGGGGGACAGACCAGTTCCAGATGGCACGGAAGACTGCCGGCTGCCAGCTGGTTTGAATCAGGCGCCGGGTCCGACCAAACTGAATCAGCCACAGCTGCGAATTCGGCCATAGATAGCGGCGCCAAATCGGCCACATCCAGAAACTGCAGCAGCTTATTCAGGCCTCGATCTGAGCGCCGACAGCATTCGATCTTCAGCAATTCTTCTCGTAAACAGCGAGTAGTGGAAGCTGACGACTTTCGAACCGTTGTTTTTCGAGGGCGACGAGCCGTAGGCTTCTTTTTCTGGGGAAAACCGTCCAGAGATCTGGTCTCGTCCAGATCTTCAGATTCCAGATTGTTGTCGCCTGGATTTCGAGGACTCTCAAAGGGAGGCAGCAAATCGAATCCTCCAGGACGGCTCAGTCGAGTTTCCACATTTCCCATCATCTGATTGGCTGAGGACTCCTTTGACGTCGCCTGTTGAGAACTAATCAGATCAAGCTGTGGCAAATCAGAGACCAGAGAGATCCCGCCACCACTGCTCGAGGAAGCAGAGTTCTCTCCGCCACCACTCTCGGACAGTGATCGGGCTCGGGGAATCGGTGAACGGGCCGCGAGGACTGGCGAATTACGGACTACTGGATCCAAATCCGATACAATTGGTACAGGTTCGGCAGTCGGGCCGCCCGACATTGACAGACTACCAACTTCTTGGTGGGTACTGTCAACGCCGACAGTCGTGGAGTCTTCAATCGCTGACGTAGAACTGGTAGGTTCAGCAGAAGTCGTAACAGGCAAAGGCTCGGGTGGAGATTGGATCGAATCGTCTGCGACTCGAAAAATTCGACGTGGACTCGGGGTACTGGGAGTTTCCAGAGTGGGTCCCACAGCCAACAGGGAATCCTGGACCCGACGACGGCTAAGGCTGACCAGAATATTCTGGGGCGAAGCCGATCTTCCTGGGGTCGCCGGTATCGGAGAACCACCGAATTGGTCGTTCATCGGAAAGTCGAAATCGTCCGGCGGAGGATCAAAACAATCCAAACCATGAGAGAGGCCCGGACTTACATCCCAGTTGTAGTTGAGACTGTAGTTCGATCTAGGAGTGAAAACCATAGGTTCAGACTCAAAAACTCCTTCAGCGGTGGCAATTTCTTCAGGTTCACTCTGGATAATACGATCTGAAAAGACGCCAGAATCGTTATCCCCTGCCAGAGCCAGAGGAGGAGGGCATTTCGCGGGAGGAGTGGCCTGGCCCAGGCCGGTCCGAGAAGGACCAGGAAGAGAGCAATCAGCGGCCGAGGCCTGAGGACCAGGTTCGGTAGTGTCAGATCGGACAGGCTCCTCAGGATGGGACAAAGCCATGTCGTCTGAACAGGACACATCCGAAGGAACGACGGATTGACCATGGTCAAAACGCCAGCTCTCAGTTCCAGTAGGAGGTAGTGCCACGGTGGTAGGCTGTTCAACAGAGGCCGGGGAAAGGCCAATTCCACTATCGCTGGTGGCAGCAGGAGATTCAACCAGGGGCTCCAGGCTGCTGTCAGATTCTGAGAAGACTGAAATGCCGATCGGATCAGGGATCCGCCGGGCAGATGCCAGTTTCTGACTCAGCAGTTCACTGAGAACTGTGGCTCCGCTGAGCGCCACACTGGAGATGGCGCGCATCCACAGCATGGCTGGAGGAATCAGACTGGAGGGAGTGGAGCCAGAAGAGGACTGGAACTGGGAAATGTTGAGGCTGGGCGCGTCAGACGCCAGCTGACAAAGGCCGGGAAATCTGGGATCAGAACTGCCTGGTTGCGTTTCCAGCAGCTGACGCAATAGCTGGTCTGGATCCGAATTATTCTGAAATAAATGGAACAAAAAATATCACTGTTTGACCAAAAGATGTAGAAAACAACACTGATTTACTTAATCTCATTACAAAGCTAATTCTCTTCTTTTTCTTCTTCTGATCCTGGGTCGCAAAGGAAACAAAAAATTATCCAGCTGTTTTTGTAGTAGTCCTATTGTTGACAGAAGTGCAAAAGTTCTTTGTTCATAAGTCACGTTTGGAGGTTTCGCTATGAATGATAAGGATAGATTTGCAACAAACATCCTGCCTTGCTCGCCGCTCATGTAGGGGGTCCACAAAATAAGAGTTTGCTGACATTTGGATAAAATGGCGCCCCCCACTAAAGATAGAGTTCAGGCTTTGCTCATGTAGAGAACACGGTGGTAAATTGGACTAAAATCATCGTGGTCGCAAACTCAGGAAACAGCCGGCAAACTTCATTCGTCCCTGCCTTGGGATTGCTGTTTTAATAGTAAATAGAAAGTAAATAATTTCTTCAATACATAACTCGAGTATACGGGCTTTTTAACGAAGCTTTAATAAAAACTAAAATTCGTTACATCCATCCCACGTTTTCTGTCCCTCTGCAATGTAACAGTTGCGGTATAAACTAAGACAAAAACAAATGTATACATTTGAAAACTAAAAATAAGTAGTCTAGATCACAAAATTGTGGAAAAGAATTTATACCTGTGTACAAATTTTGGATAAGCTATCAAATAGCTTTGCGTAGGACTGCAAACGACGTTCAGACTCAGCGTTCGACAGATCTGAAGAAGGGGATGAATCTAAAAAACAAAGCTTACGAATACAAAAATCAAGACAAAACTGCCACCACTGAAGGATTCTTTACGACATAGTATTATCCCCCGGCCACTACCCAAAAGCCGTCTGTCATGTCACTCAGAGTGAGTGCCAGACATGCCAACCATTTTACCAAAAAAAGTCGCGAGCTTAAGATGAGTGCCATGGCCCATAACAAATCTGGGACTGTCCATCTATATGAGTAACATGGCAGGGAACGTGAAGTCTAGGACAGTGCAGCAACTTATGTAACGCAAGAGGCTGACTGTAACGGTCAACCTTTTCGTTATTTCAATTATTACGAAATCAATCTATTTAGCTAATAGTTGGCTTGCCTAGTCAGCAAGCATTCCTTCACGTGTCATGTAGCTCCACCTATAGGATAGGTTTGGATGGGCGGGGTCCCCCCTTGGAGCTACATGACTGGGACACCCCAGCTAGAGGGTGCTTCTCTTGGGAGGGGGTTTCTCCGTCAAACTTCTCCCCCTTTCAGTTGTGGGGTTTCCCTTGTACAGTACAGTCGCTACTCTCTCTGTTCTCTTCCTATCTCCTGTACAGTTTCTCCCCCTGTATTTCATCAGTGGGTCTATTATTTGGTACGTTAGCGGGGCTTCGCCCATATAAATTCTGTTGGTGAGTCATTGTGTGTAAGTCCTTTTATTTAGTATAACTGTTTGTTTGTCAGTTGGGCTTTGCCCCCCTAAATTTATATACTTGTTATTTCTATATTTGCTATATCTTTATAAATACTTGTTGTACTTATTAAATATCTCCGCTAGCTGTGTGTACTTTTGGTAGGTCTTTACTGAGCTCCTAGGTTAGTTTATTGTTATTTCTGAGGTGAGTGGGTGTCACCCTCTCACTAGGGCTAATTATTTGGCGAGGCTTCCCCGGCCGGCTCCTGCGCGGTTGGTGTGTTATTCACTTGTGCCACGGTCTCCTCGCTTGAGTTGCTCTCGCGGGGTAACGGTACTTCTGTGTTAAGTTAGTTTCACTCTGGTACCGCTACACTTAGTGCTTGTTAGGATTTACACAGCTTAGCGTTTAGTAAATCGCCTGTATTGATGACAGACAGCCGGGATGACTTGGGCTCAAGAAAGGGCAAACTGGGGCACACTTAGCAGTTAGATAGTTAGAAATCCTTGGTAACAGAAGTCTGGGACAGTCGCAGTTGGACGCGCGTATATACCTAATCGAATCCGCTACAGCGTAATTTTGAACTGCTAAAAGATTTGTTTCAGAAAGGTGCTTTGACGGGTGTCTTTGAGCTTTCACGACTATGAAACCACCTTCATTAGGGTTGTTCGAGAGTCGTCCACTGTTAACGGTTCTGGTATTTCTAGATTTCAGGGGACATCCTAAACCGAGCAGAGCGAGAAAGCTTAGGAAGCAAAGGAAAAGTACTAAAATGTCTCCAGCTTTCAGTATAATAGTACTTTTTAATTTGTATTGAAAGTTTGACCGTTTTGCACAAAGGTGCCAGACTATGGTCAATAGTTTAAATACAATAATGAAGTTGAAAGGATTTTGGAAAACCTTTTCCAATGTTTCAAATCGAATCAGTAAGTCTGATCCTACAATTCCACATGGAATATAGATCGATGACTTTGTTTTGTGTGTTTTGAAAGTTATACATAAAATGCTGTAGCAGATACCAAACTATACAGCAATAAATAACCCATACATACCTTGACTAATGACAGTCTGAACTTTTCTGGCAGTAGCAGAAAATCGATTGGAACAATTGCATAATACTTCATTAAAATTTCGATGAATTCTGAAAGAAATAAATTACGTAAACATTATAACGAAATTATAAAAAAACAACCGAACAAACGGCGAACCATATTATGAACATAAAGCTTAAGAACTATTCCTTTAAAGATTACGGATTAAATTTAATCCTATTTCCTTAAGGTGGTGGTATCCTTTTGTGCAGTGCTTTTGTGGTGAATTTTTTGAAACGCTATAACTTTCGCAATTTTGGGAGTTGCAAAGAGCTTTATACATCGTTTTAAAGCTTATTATCTGTACATTCACATGAGCATACAGAACTGGCAAAATTAGCAAAAAATAGCAGAAATTTTCTGACAAGCTGACATCTAACAGGATGAATATAGACCAAAAGTTTTTGAACATCGATTTCTCAAAACTGAAGAATCGGCCAAAAGTTCTTTTTGTGCCACGATATGAAGGACATATGGGCCGAGGGACTTTTTTTTGGATTTGGCTCAGCAGGTCTTAACGGTCGAGAAAATCGGCCAAATGCACAGGAACACGAAACTTCGCAACTTCGCATTGAGTTTTCTTGCTACTCAATATGTTTTAGCCCAAACTAAGAAAAACGTCCCTCCGCAGAAGTGCGAATTTCGGTTCTGCCGAAAATCTCCGGAATCCGTCGAGTAGTTTTTGAGAAATCGATGTTCGAAACAAAATAATCGCAGTTTTGCCAAAATGGTTTTTCGGCCAAATCTCTAGCTGAAAGCAATAAAGTCCGGCTAATAGGCATTCATAAAATGTGCATTTGGACGATGTATCGATTGAGTATAACTAAGCCAATTTTGTCCTTAACATGTGGCAGTAATTTTGAAAAAACTGATTTCCTCAAAAATGGCCATTTTTGACCCTAAAAACAGTTTTTTGCTTATACTGACTTAACCACTGGAGATAGCACAAAGGTTGTAAGAGGAAAAATGTTCATTTTCGAGTCCTCTTTCCAGCCATACCAACCAATCCCGTGTCTTGGCTACCTACTGGGAGGGTAAGGCCAAAAACCAAAACTTTCTTATCTTTTGGCCTAAGAATACGGGACTGGTCCTAAAATGTTAAGGAGCACGGAAATAGGTTATTTCGTAAGTTTTAGCCCTTAAGGATTAAAGCCGTAGGAGTCAAAAATACCCGAAAGGAAACCGGCACCTTAAGGGGGGACTAAACTTTTGCCCCGACTTTGTCCGATTGGCCTACTTTTTGGCAAAGTTTAAGAGCATGGGTGTGGTCAAAAAAATACCTGGTCGTTGGTTCTTAGCCGCCTTCCAGCCATGTGCGGCCGTCGCGTTTATGTGCCCGACCCCCCATTTTTCGCAACTACCAATATAATTAATTAAAAATTTCTACTGACTGCTAGACCCAAGCTTTAAAGCTGCCATTCGCCAATATGATTTGGCACATGTGGTCCTAAGTGCGGAAAAATACTAGACGTCTGTATCTTATCTGCATCTAGGGGAATAACTGTTCAAAATTGAAGTTTCGGCAAAATTTTGAAAAATTTTGGCTAACGAAAGGAATATTTTATTACTGGTGCGAGCTATAAGGCTGTAATTTGGCATATAATGAGGCCCTATAGGAGTACTCACTTGTGCCAAATGGCAAGAAATTCTGCCGCGTGAAAAAATTTTTATGTCAACTTTAATCTTCAAAAATTGCCAAATTCGTGTTTTTTTGGCAATAGTACCCCAGAAATCGAAAAAATAAAATTGTTTGAAATTAAATTATGTTGAGATATTTGAACTCCGCGTGGTTGAAAACATACCCACAAACGATTTCAGCTCGATTAGTAAAGGCACGCGACTTCATGGCTGCAGAAAGCCTTTACACAGGATGCGACAGACTGAAAATGGCGATTTTGGCAATTTTTGAAGATTAAAGTTGACATAAAACTTTTTTTCACGCGGCAGAATTTCTTGCCATTTGGCACAAATGAGTACTCCTATAGGGCCTCTTTATATGCCAAATTACAGCCTTATAGCTCGCACCAGTATTAAAATATCCCTTTCGTTAGCCAAAAATTTTCAAAATTTTGCCGAAACTTCAACTTTGAACAGTAATTCCCTTAGATGCAGATAAGATACAGACGACTAGTATTTTTCCGCAAATAGGGCCACATGTGCCAAATCATATTGGCAAATGGCAGCTTTAAAGCTTGGGCCTAGCAGTCAGTAGAAATTTTTAATTAATTATATTGGTAGTTGCGAAAAATGGGGGGTCGGGCACATAAACGCGACGGCTGCCCATGGCTGGAAGGCAGCTAAGAACCAACGACCAAGTATTTTTTTGACCACACCCATGCTCTTTAACTTCGCCAAAAAGAAGGCCAATCGGACAAATTCGGGGCACCCCCATTTTAGTCCCCCCCCCCCTTAATGCAGCAAAGATTAAAATTCCAATCTAATCCTGTTTCTTTACTCTCAACTCGGATTAGAAACTGAACGAGTTCGTTTTAATCCGACTGCTTAATTGCTGTTTCTTTAAACAAATAGATCCTTAGTACACTTAGTTGGAAATTAAGTTTTCAATCTAATTCATATTCTAAGACTAAAAAATATATATACATCAAAAGCTTACCTATTAATCTCCAAATTACAGTAGTAATCCTCTGTCATGGTTCCCATATTGCGAATATTTTTCTGAAAAAGCAAAACAAGAAAAAATTCCAAACACAAACAAATGAAAACTTTTCTTGAAAAATTCTCCATCAACTTCATAGTTAGGTAGCTAACTCACGTAGTGAAACATCTAACGGACATATATATAGTTTCATTAATTCTGTTATCTGTCTTGCCGTTACGATTTGAAACGGTCGAAGTTTGCTCCCACTGTAAATGGGTTGGCACGAAAGAGTCCTCTAAAATGTCACTACTGTTTAGGAATGAATTTAAACGCTCGGTTCGATTGTGCATTGTGCTCAATCCGTAGACCGTCCAGTTAGGGCACTAAAAACGGTGCAGTTATGGCACTAGTACTGTTATGGCACTCAAAAGATCAGTTATGGCACTCAGAAGATGAGTTATGGCACTCAACAGGTCAGTTATGGCACTCCTGGCTTATTTTTACGGGGGGGCCCCACTCGGCAACCTCCCCCCCCCCATTCGAGGTTCCCCCCATAAATTTTGACCTCCCCCCCATAACCCAAAAAATTGCCAGATTTCACCATTTCTACCCTAAATTTTCAAAAATTTTTCCGGCTTCGCCGGAATTTTAACGAAATTTTCGCTTTTTTAGCATAAAAACACCTAAAATTAGTCATTTTTTAGCGATTTTTTTGCAATTTTTACACAAAAAAAAAAAAAAAAAAATTAAAAAAGAAATTTGCAAAAGTTTTTCCAAAAATATGCCCCCCCCCATCCATGTGAGGGCAACTTTGAGCCTCCCATATCGCCCCCCCCCCCATAAATTTTGGCCTAAAAATAAGCCAGCACTCGGCAGTCTTGTTATGGTACTCGACAGATCTGTTATCGCACTCGTATTACTCGCCAGTTAAGGAGGTCAATTTTTCAACTGTCTCTAATCTCGCTGACTTTTACATATTTTATTGTCCATACGGTAAGGAGATTTTAGCATTAAAGCTGTGAGTCTTACGATTATCGAGTAATTTCACGTTTGCTTCAAAAATATGCCGACCGGCGTTTATGAATCTGAGTGATATTTGTATTAATTATTGCCAAAATGTTAAACTGCGGAATCTTGTAGTTAGTTATTAGGCTTTCAGTTTAGAAAATTTTTAATCAATTTTTATAGATTTAAAACTTGTCATGATTACGGGCAGGACACCTTCCTTGTGTGCACAGCAAAATTTTTGTATATTTTGTATGACTTTAAAGTAGGATTTGTACGTAGTGTTAGTAACAGAAAAACTCAAATTAATGTAAAAAATTTTATGCACGTTTTTAATTCCTATCATTCTTACAAATTAAATAATTTCGAAAATTTTAGCATTATACAGTTTTTATTGCAACCGAAACAAGACTGACAAAAACTCTAAATCCGAAAATCATGCTTCTGGCTTCTGTTTTGGTTCAAACAAAGCAATATAACATGTTTATTACCCGTATGTTTGCTTGAAAAATTCAATGTCTATAAGATTTATTTTTCGTTCATGGCAAGTAAAGCACTGCTATATGCTGAAGATAAAATTATATTCTAGTCCATCCAAAGCTAATGTACCCTACAGTTAATTTTGGACCTAAACAAATTATTGTCTTTTGTATTGGCATCAGTGATTTTATCAGTGCCATAACTGAACTCCTGAGTGCCATAACTGAACTCAAGAGTGCCATAACAGAACTCATGAGTGCCAGAACAGAACTCATGAGTGCCATAACAGAACTCATGAGTGCCAGAACAGAACTGAAAATTAGTGCCATAACAGGACAGTGCCATACCTGGAATTGACCGTTGACCTAGGTAACCAAAGGTAGCGGGTTCGATCCCCATCTCAGGGCCGAATTTTTCGGATCTGAGATGCTGCAGTGACACATCTTAGTTTTGTTCGTTCTTTATTCGGCGGAGTGATATATACTGATCTGGGCTTATTCTAGTAGTGGATGGGGCGGGGGCCCACTCATAAACACCCTTCCCCCTTCCCTAAAGTCGCCTCCAAAAGTGGGTGCCCCTTTTGGTACCAAATCTAGGCCTCAAATATCGCTCAGAAGGTCAAACTTTCAAAAAGTTTGCTGCTTCGCCGGAGGTTTTTTGCTTTTTTGACCACTGAATCTGCTTAATTTTGCGATAAAAATCACTTTTACAGTGCATGCTAGAAAAACACCGCTGTTGTTAGAATATTAGTAGGAAAATTGAACCCCTCCAAATTCCCTTGCCCCTCGGACTATTGGAGGAACCTAAGAAAAAAGGGTCTTTTCCAGATTACCCCACCACCACTCAAAGTTCTTAAAACTCGACCAAATGAGCTGAAATTTGGTGTGGGTATGTTTTCGACCACGCTGAGTTCAAATATCGCAAAATTTTTCGATTTCGCGAAATCGATCTTTATCGATTTCTAAGGGGGACCCAAGGGTAACCGAAAATTTTTTGTCTTCGATTTTGCTGAAAAGTTGTATATAGGGGGTTTTTGGGCCGCAGAACACGAATCTGAAGTCCGTTCTTCGTACTTTCTGTACTTTTTCTACCAGGCGAGCTGTTAAGTTTTCTGTGTCCAAAGATTTTTGCTCATCTGTTCCCTCCCCTTGAGCGCTTTCACAGAAGACGGCATATAGCAAGAGGAAAGAAATGTTGTGACCCAAAATGTATATACATTAACTGTAACAGCTCGCAAGAAGGATATATTAGAGGTTGGAAGGCTGCCTGGGATAGAGATGAGCACGGGCCGGATTTTTTCGGCCCGGCCCGCTCCAAAATCTTGCCCGGCCCGGCCCGCTCCAAGATTCGGCCCGGCCCGCTCCAAGATTCGGCCCGGCCCGCTCCAAGATTCGGCCCGGCCCGGCCCTGCCCGCCAAAAGAAAATTTCCAAAATTTTACTAACAATATTATTTCAAAGGCTCAAATGCAATATGGAAACGCTAAATTATGCTACAAAATGTTAAATTTTGCTGTAAAATAGCCAGAATGAGTAGATATTTAGCTAATTTTAGCGATTTTAGAACATTTTCTATAGTCGATCCGGCCCGTTTCGGCCCGCAGTTGTAAAATTTTGTAGGCTCGGCCCGGCCCGGCCCGCTAACAAATGGGTGTCGGCCCGGCCCGGGCCGACGGGCCGAAATGCTCATCTCTAGCCTGGGAACAAGATTTATTCAACTAAATTTCGTAAACAAAATGATTATTCAAACAGAAAGTTAAAAAGGAATATACGAACCTCAGTCATGGTTTCCTGCTCCCGAAAGACCTTCTGAAACAGGACAAAGTTATATACTTGCGTTTACTTATAATACTTATATTTAGATAATTCGAAATAGGAAAAAATGATACTACGCAGGGGACCACCCAGGATTTTAAAAAGGGAGGGGTAGAGAGCGAAAAAATTTTGAAATTGAAATAGAAAGGTGCCGTATGCGTAAAAGGGTTAAAAATTGAGTTACGAAATTTCTGCAGGCGAGTACAATTTTAAGAAATGAGACAGAAAACGGCACAGACGCCAATACTTTCCTATTTTAATTTTATGCAGTGCTTTCTTCCCAAAACTTCCGGATGGGGGGGGGGGTAATCGGACAAAAAGGAAGGAATAGGAACACCCAAAACCCCTCCCCTGGGTGAGCCCATGATACTACCCCTAACCGGAACAACAACAAAAGGTAGCTGAAAAAACAGGAAACAAAGCTTGTTACCCATCTTTCACTTTCTAAAGATGCCAATAGCTATGAATTAACTTTTAGCACGGTTAGACACCCTTTTATTGTCTGACCTCACCTCAATAAATTTTCATAATATAATAACGCTTCATGTGCTGTGCATGCGCTTTAATATTTTATTTAAGGATAATGTTTAATGTTAACAAATAACGATATTTAGGTAGGTAGGTAGGTATAAATCACTTCCCGCCCGCTAGCTGGTGAGCTGTCGCGAGGCCTCTCCACAGAGACAACCAAGGTGAATAACTCCGACCGCGTCGGGGCTATCTACAAAGGCTTAAATGTCATTACCCGCGCGCGCAGAGTGTGATTACCTCCACGCTAGCCCAATATGTCATTGCGCGGAATATTACTACACGCTACGACAAATATATATATATATATATATATATATATATATATATATATATATATATATATATATATATATACACGTATATATATATATATATAAGCAGCAAATGTGAACAAAACTGACCGTTACAGAAGCGCCAACCATGATTTTAGATAACAGATTTCACATACACGTATCCGAACTGACAAAAATCACCACACTAAGGATTAAGTAATTATATATTTAGGCTAAAAATAAAATAAAATATATAAAGATAGTAGAAGATGCCAAAATTTGTTGTTGAATGAGTATTCGACCGACCTTTATCACTGCAAACTAAGAACAGACATTCGGCCGCCGTTAAGCGGAATTTTCCGGTTGGACCTCTTTAACTATTCTCCCCCAAAAGACCCAATTTAATTATTCCCCCCCCCCCCCAAATTGGAAACTATACATAAACTCGCAGTTTAGTAACCGCAAGTGTAATACACACAAATGCAACTGACAACAGAGATGCTTCTAATCAGCTTGTAACTAAAAACTTTAAATTTTCAAAAAATTTTCAAAATGTTACATTTTAAAAATCTGGAATTTTAAAATAATGATTAACTTGCATGAATTATATATTTAAGTTAGCATTAGCTCATTGTACATAAAAATTTAAGAATTAGCTTGAGCTGATAAATGATTTTAAAATAAATATTTTTAATTTGAACACAAAGAACTGGAAGATTATTTTATTTTTTATTCAGAATAGGTCAGAATCAGCCAGATAACTTCTATCACCTTTTTTCAATATTTGGGTCTCTTGCGCTTTCCCCCCCAGCCGTAAGTTTTGATTTTTTTGACCAATAACTTTGAAATTTGGTATGGGTGCATTCTGAAGGCTTATGAATTCAAAAATTTTAAAATTTTTAAAATTTTTAAAAAATTTTAAATTTTTGTTTGGTAAGGGGGGACTAAGGGGAACCAAAAATCTTCATAAAATTTTGCTGAAACCTTGCATAGGGGTTTCAGGGCCGCTGAGCACGAATCTGAAAACTGTTTTTCGATTCAGCTTTTCGTTAGCTCAGTATAAGCTTACACGTTAAGCTTACAACTTTAGCTCATACTGAGCTAACGAAAAGCTGAATCGAAAAACGGTTTTCAGATTCGTGCTCAGCGGCCCTGAAAAGCCCCTATACAGGTTTTCAGCAAAATGTTTTAATTTTTGAATTCATAAGCCTCCAGTATGCACCCATACCAAATTTCAAAGTTATTGGTCAAAAAATCAAAAGTTACGGCTGGGGGGGGGGAAGCGCAAGAGACCCCAACACTTAAATACTTCTAAACACATATGACCCAAATTGAACTATTTCCCCCCAAACAAGTTAGGGGAGGGGGAATATTAAAAGAGATCCTTCCGGATTGTTGCCCAAATAACTGGAAAAATCGGGTGTGCATAAAACACGGCCCGGCCCCGGCCTCACATAAAACACGGCCTCATTACGGGCCCGTACATAAAACACGGCCCCGTCACGGCCTCATACATAAAACACGGCCCCGTCACGGCCCCATCAAAAAATCATGTTTTTGACTAATGGGACTATATATATATATATATATATATATATATATATATATATATATATATATATATATATATATATATATATATATTTATTTTGGATCGACCGGAATTCCGGTTCCGGTTCCGGTACTTTTTGTTCTGGTTCGGTTCCGGTTCCGGTTTTTGAAAACGTACCGGAACCGGAACCAATTTTAGCCTATTATCAAAAGCAAAATTTTTTTAAAATTTTCAAAAATTTTATCAAACTTCTTTAAAACTTTCTGAAAAACTGCGATTCTCTTGTAACCAGAATATGAGTTAGTCAAAACTTTTCGCCTGCGGCGCTATTACATTACTTAGAATGTTTAGAATTTGCAATAATAATGTCTAATGTACATGTATCCTTGTTATGAATTTTAATATATACATATATAGCTATATATATATATATATATATATATATATATATATATATACGTTTTTATATATATATATATATATATATTATAAAACAAAAATAATACTTAACTCAGATTAGATAGCACAAGACCGCCGATACTTTTAAATTTAAGTAGTGGTAAATATAACTAATGCTGAGTTGAAATTATTGAAGCCTTTGCGTCGACCTATGCTATTTCAAAATTATAGAGTGCGCTGTTGTATATATAATCAAATGTCAGTTTTAGCTTAAATTTAATCTTTTTAATTGTTTAAATCGAGACTGGACTTTAAATATGGACTAAGTTTATTGCTGTTTAGAAATTATATAATCCAGTGCGCAGGTCAACAGAATTACTAAAAAATTATAGATGGAACAAACAGCAAGGGTTCTTAAAAATCTTTTGAAGAAACATCATTTAAAATTTTAAAATCCTGATGAAGCTAGCCAAAAGGAAGAAATTTCGTTTAATTCAAGTTGGAGAAATTGTACATTTCGACTGTCTTTGAAACTTGTGCTTTTGGCTTATATGTTTAAAGGATGAAAATTTATATACACATTTCAACCATGCAAAAACATTTGCATTTTAATCAGAAAACTCCAATATATATATATGTGTGTGTGTGTGTATATATATATATATATATATATATATCCAATTTCAGCATCTCCTAATCTATCAAATTAAATTGTTTAAATGTTTAGTCTTTTAGTTTGAAAAATCGAATTTTGAATTGAAGATATTATCTTTGAACCACCTTTTTTAAGCTTTTGTATCTTCGTAAACCTACAAATAACTTTACGTTATGCAGTTATTAAATGTGTAGAGTAAATTAAATTGTGTAAATGTGTTTAGGTGTAAATTTAATTTTAATTTGTCGCTCCGAAAAACTTAAGTAAAATATTTTTGTAAAATTTGAGAATTTATAAATATTCATCACCTTTAAAATTAACTTATTAACGAAACTACATTTGACCAAATGTTGTACATCGTAGAATAGGGCACGCTTAGAGAATTCGAGTGATTTAAAAATCAACGGATAGTCTTTATCTTAGCAATCAGTAACTAAGTTTTTAGAGTAAGCCGTGCCTTATTGACACCTTGTGGTCATAAAATTCAAGAGATCGTAAAAAATAATATTTTTTAAAAATACACAAAATAGCATAAACACATTTACACATTTACTTTACACAATTTAATTTAATTTACACATTTAATAACTGCATGACATAAAAGTTTGTTATTTGTAGGTTTACCAAGGTACAAAAAATGAAAAAGATGGTTCAAACAGAATACGTTCAATTCAAAATTCGATTTTTCAAACTCAAAAACTAAACATTTAAACAATTTAATTTGTTAGATTAGGAGATGTCGAATTAGTTGTATTTAGTCCCATTAATCAAAAACATGATTTTTTGATGGGGCCGTGACGGGACCGCGTTTTATGCACGGGGCCGTGTTTTATGTGGGGCCGGGGCCTCAGACTGTTCAAGATAATGAAAATTATTGCTTTATGAAATAGTGCAACTGAAACACTATGGGAATTCGCTTACGGGTTTCCAGAAAAAAAGGAGCAAACAGCAAAAAACTGGAGAAAACATTTTTTCGACAATTGTTTTCAAAAACACCAACCCTAAGATGCTATCTACGATTACAAAAAAATGCGCCCACCAACTTTACAAATTCCAAAATTTCTAGCAGCTTTAGGAGCAAAGACGGTAAAAGAGAAACAGTCCAAAACAAGAAATTTAATACTTCAAAATCAAAATATCGACAAGTGAACAGATCAGAAACGGAACTGGGTCACATAGGATTGACTAGGTGACATGGCTTTCCAAAAAAACCAAAAATTCTGATTTTATGATTTCATTTTAAATTGATTTTATCGAAAATAAAATGAAAGAGTGTAATATAATATTGTCATGTTCTAGTTTTGCGAAAAACATTATATAAATAAGACGGCACTATTTTATGAAACCTAACGACCTACAGATATGAGTTGTGAAAACTCATAAATTATCCATCTGAAGGAAATTCTGCAGTCTCTGGTAAACTTTATGGCTTGTCGATCTGAGTAGGGGCAAACGTTTTCCTCCATTTACAGGGGATTAACGTAATGACTCTGTCCACTTGAAACCAGTAGGGGTCAATATATATTTTTCTAGTTTCTACCAATAGTCCAGTTTACCTCTAATGATTGTGGGAAACTTCGCCACACTATTGTTCTAATTGGTCGCTTGACCTTTATATAACTTAAACGCTAGGAAAGGGGTAACTGTAGATATGTTTAGAACTGAGCTTTAATACAGGGAAAAGATAAAGAATAAGACATTGATAGAGATAAGAGGGAATGGATGTTAAAAGAATGTTTCCTTTTGTATCTAGATTCTTTATATCATTTAAAAGAAGGAAACGTTTGGTAAGGGGTAAAGAAGCAGAGCAGCAGGAAGAGTCAAGAGGAGTGGAGCAGTGGATAACGGTAGTTTCAGTTATTTATAGACAGAGATTCACGTTTGGAAGGGGGGGGGGAATAAATCATATTGATAAAACGATAAAACAAACAAACACCCGTCGTTTGGTTTTCGTTAGCCAACAACAATGAGATTGTAGAAAGGGGGGCTTGGAACAGCCTCAGTGGGAAATTCGATGTACATGGACCCCATCAAATGGAGATCCTCACAGGTATCCTCTGGCATCTGTGTGGCCAACGGCGCTAATGGGTTCCAACTCCCGGGGGATGATTCAAATCCTTAATCCTTAAATTATGCTGCCGAGCTGTATCTATCCTGGTCATTCCGGATGATTTGGCCTAGATGTGTGCTGGTTTGAGGGTTGTCATTTGTGTCGAATCAGCCATTCCTTAACTTATGCTGCCGAGCGGTTGGTCCCGGTACTTCTATATCCTGGTCTTTTCGGATGGTCCTGGACACAACCTGCGAAGACGTGTGGTGGTTTGGCAATTCTTCACATTGCAGAGGACCTGTACGATGGGCCAGGAATACGAAGAAGAAGACTGTAGATATTGTGGGACTGGGTATCCAAAGGATTACGGTAGTAGCAGATTATGTCCAAAAAAGGTTCCCGTTTGATGATGGGGAGCTATTGCTAACCGGGGTGACTTTTAGGGACAGTGTGGTCAACAGCCAATAAATCAATCAATCAACCAATTCTAGCGTTTTGGAGCCCTTCCTCCAATCGATGACCCACAAGAAGCAGAAGAGTCCCGGTTGTTATTCCGGTTGGAGTGCCATTACGCAATACAAAAAGAAAACTACCTTCCTAGTATCATTACTTTTCATCTTATATCATGCCCTCTTGGTAAATAAAAGATAATACAAAATACTATCACGAAAATGCAGAAAGGAGAACTCAACTCACTTTGAGTCTACACTACACTAAAATTTAAGGAACCCAGTCTTGCACGTAGAGGTATTAGAGCAAAGATTTATTGCAGAAAAAATTCAAGTCTGAAAATGTTTCAATCTTAACATGGTACCACAAGAGACGATAAAAGGGGGAAACTTTTTGTACTTTTTAAGTTTATGTTATATAGAGGTTACATACACTATGACACGCACACGATGCATTATGTTTTTATCTGCCAAGAAGGCTTGCTTGCAGTTAAAGTGCTGCAGTAGTTTTTTAATCAATACTGACTTTTTGTAAACCAACAGCATATATGGTGGGTAACGGAAAAAGGTACTGGTGGATATTGTTGCCCACTTCTGCAAGGCACTTAGTCCTTCCTACGTCTCTTGCGTTACTAATTTCGAAGAACTTGCACAGCAACTACATAATATGGTTTTTGGCAATATTTCAGCACATGGCTCTATGTACTTATCATATTTATATAACTTAACAACATTTTTATGAAATTCTCCTCTGGATTCCTGGATTCTCTGGATATGTGCAACACAACTAAAAGCCTAATTATCAAGGATGGACCAACCGGAAGGCATGAACTATGGCTTCAGGAGAATTTGCGTTACAGCTGCGGGGATTGAAACTGTGGGAAATGAAAAGTAAAGCATTATCACAAATTTAGTAAATAATATCCAAATTAACCTTTCAATCCAAAACCAATTTCCGACTTCCCCGGACTTTTATGACCAGCTTAAGCCTCAGCATTTGGCCTTTAGCTGGGACTGGCTCCAATTTTCTAAACCGGTTCTGGATCTGGAGGGTGCCAGCTGACAGCAGTATTGGTCTTTCCACTAAAATATTTTTATGTCTTTCTTTCTAGGCATAATTTCTCTTGACTAAATATAGCTATTGCTGCGGCTGAATTCACTTGTCGGCTTTTTGTTGGATTTACATACCTACTTTATTTCTAGATTCATCTGAAATTTAAGTCGGAATCCAGCAATCTTACCAAACGGGACATAGGTTTTAGCGTGGCTAAGAAACTAGGTTTATAGTGGTGTTAGAACACGAATGAACAGCGCAAGAAGAGAATAGGAACTCAGTAGAATCTAGGAGCAAGGAATAAGGTTAAAAATAGCGTTATAATCTGCATCGGTAGTGCCAGAATAGGATAAGAACCTAGCGTGATATGAGCTAATAAGGAGCGATCAGGGCTAACAATTAACGAAGAGGTCGTTACCACTCCCGGGTCAGTAATAGGCCCCAACTATAGCCTTTGATCCACTAACGGAGGAGTCGTTACTCTTCCCCAGGCCTTAACGGGCCTCCTATTATCTGAAAACGGTTCAAAATTTCATTCAAAGTAAACTCATACTAGTGAAGAGGAAAGTTTGTCAAAAGTATCACTCAAAAAAGTAGTGAATTATTACAGAAATTGCAGTTAAAAATGACATATACGGTAGTACGTTGGAAGGTGGGTCATTTAAACTTAAATATTTGTAGCTAGGTATATGAAATATGGTTTTGGAGCACTAATATGTGCTAGTTAGGCTTAATTAGTGGTAATTAGGCAATAATTAATGAATTTTGACAATTTTAAGTGAAAATATAACTTAGGTTTATCTGAAAGGCAATTTCTTCCTGGTTCCAAAAATCCAAACCCGGTCTTTTAACCCCCAATATTGCGAAAGTTATGGGTTAAAATAGTTTTGTAACTTTAAAATTTAATTCTTTAATTTTAACCTTACGTAAACTCTTTAAGTGGGCGTAACAAACACTTGTTGTTACGCCCATTCATGTTTCATTCATTTCCCTATCCATTCTTGGGCTTCTGTTGGCCCTCTCCCAGCGAAGATTTGCCTCGCAGAAGAAAACTCAGTGTGTGTTTCATAGGTAACAATAGGTTCGGAGGGGGCGTAACCCTCTCCCAAATTATTTAAATAAAATGAAAATAAGTGGTCTTAGGTAGTTTCGTACGTAGATCATTAATATGTAATTTGTATTAGCTAAAAAATTATGTAGCTCTCTGTATGCACTGTTTTTACGCGACAATTGCCCTCCTGTCCTTACTGTAGGAGCTTCCAGCGCTAGTGAGGGAGAGCAATTGTCGCTGGGATTAACAAGGCGGCCTCCCTTGTTCCTGGCCGAAAAATCGTGACTAAAAGGAAGAGAAAGGGGCCAGTGAATAAGGGAGCGCCTGAAAAACACTAAATATAAATTTTACAAAAATATATGGTAATGGTAACACTTAATTTTTACTTTTCCATATTGGGCCCTGAAAGGCCATTATTCTGCACTTTTTCATTTTTCATTTCATGCCAGTTCATATTTTTATCAGAAACTTTCCCCTTTGGTTACCTTTATGTGTTAACCAAAAAGTCTGGAAAGTTTCTGGAGATTCAGCTCTGGAAATTCGTCACACAAAGGGGTCATAAAGCCAGACCCCCCATAAATCTCCGTCTTGGTGGGCCAGGCGTGCAAACAGCCCACGTCGGGTGTTTTGGCCGGAGAATCCCCAGCGCATTTAGACCCCCTTAGGAACACGAGTTAGGACCTCCTCTGGCCCACACAGGTCAGAGGGGAAGATCTGAGCCAATACGAAGCAAGACCAACACAACCTAGGGCCATTGAGCGTATTATGCTCGGCCAGACGCACAAGAAAACGCACCTTTTATAGGTTTAGAAGGCCTTTTTCGGCCTATTTTTGCCTTCTATTTTACGGCCTTCGGGCCTTTAATTTTATGCAAAAGGTAGCCCCTTTTTGGCTCACTATCAACTGAAAATCAGCGAGCCCTCGTG
>JASAND010008448.1:0-17500 GCA_030248195.1 Trissonchulus latispiculum
GATTGTGGTAAAGGAGAACATTTAGGCTCCCAAACTAGTCGATACTATAACCGCTGCTGTCGCACATATGAATCTGACGTTTTTGAAAATTCTGACAGTATCTATGACAATTTCGATCCCATGAATGGTTGATCTAGTGAGTAATGTTTAATTGATTGGTATATTAAATAACGCTTATTTTCTTGTGCTTCAAATCCATATCTTTAGAAATGAAGAGACTCCAAAATTAACACTGAACTGGATTTCCTAAAATTTCCGTTGTACCACTTCCTCGGTGGGAGCTTCGCAGGTATTCACAGTTTCTACCATCTGCAACTAATCCTTTTAAATTAAAGCAACAACTCAGTTATAGGGTATGTATTTCTTGTTAAGTGATGATTCTAAGATAATCTTAGAAGTTTTATTTCAGACAAATTTAATGTAGTGCCATTTCTTTACAATCTCTTTATTCCAGCATAACACGCACTTTATTAACAATGAAAAGATTCGCATACTGTTTCCAGTTTTGTAGCATAGTTTTCCAAAAGGGATTTCAACTTGTAGGTGGTTTGCACCGCTGTTAAACTATTTTCAAAATCTGCCAAAGTTTTATTCAACTGGAACAGGAATGACGTATGAGAAATGTAACAGTTGAACTCCAAAGGTTTATCATTTTCAAATAATATTCCAGCAGCCAGTTGAATGATGCTCACACCAATTTTTTCACAATCAGATTTCACACCCATTTCAATTCTACCATATATTCCTGTGCCTTCAATCCGCGAAATCAACTTGGATACTGTTTCGTAAACGTTTAATTTATTGTCATTCAATAATTTTGTCCCAATTAAAATAGCAATCCGTCTTACAAGACGCAAAGTTTTTGAACAGCACAGCTGCAATTCCTGAATTTTGATCAAGTATTTACGTATATTAAGTGAAATGAAGTAAGGCATATCTTTCATTCGACAGAATGTAGCTTTCATTTCCAAAAACTTTGTTAAAATGTTAAGGCATTCGTCTCCACGGTCAAAATTAGAGTCCTTTACCATGTCACAGTGCATTTTTTATGTCAAACAACAACATCCTCTTTTCATTTTTAACAATTTTGGTTGGCAGTTTCATCCTATTACACATACGAACCAAAATGTTTTTCGAGAAATGTTATTCAGCTTTTTTGCCAGGCAGATCTTCAAAACTAGAGTCTTTTGAACTGTCATCCTGCATTGACGCTTTCTTTTTACATTCTCACAAAGCTGAATTTGCTGACGTTCGACTAATTTAGAGTTCTGCATCTCTGCTCTCGAAGTTTTTAATCGTGTTTAATAGAAGTTATGTTTCTGACATCTCTGCTCTCGAAGTTTTTAATCGTGTTTAATAGAAGTTATGTATGGCATTGGTCGCAAAGGTATGCTGAGGAAATATAAGTTTAACTACCTAATAGGTAAAACTGAAGTCCGATCCAAGGCTTATAATGCAATCTTCGTAATAAGTGCGCTAAAAGATGCAAAATAAGTATTTTTAGTCATTGATCTCCATTTCCTTAACAACGGTTGTAAACCCATACTCTGCTGTAATCTTTCTGTTGTCGCACCGCCTGACACCAGCAAGATTTTGAAAATGATGCAAACAAAATAACACTGAAGATGTGAAGCAATCTTTCCCCCGTTTAGGTCCCAAATTTGCAGCTTCTGACGTTGGTTGATACATCACAGCTTTGAATATATATTCCATGGAAGCTGTGGAATGCCTTTTACTTTTAATAGGGACAGAATGATTTTGATAAAACTCGTCTAAGATTTTAAATGCTTCATACAAGAGTACATATTTGTACCCCCAAACAAGGCACATGAGATACTTGGCATAATGAAGAGAGCGCAGTGGGACATGCTGAACTGAGTAGTAAATTAGGAATGAAACTTTTTATAAAACATTTTTGCTATGTTTCGGCAGGTTCAATGAGTGTATTTTACTTCACTGAACCAAATCTTTAAAATTCTTTTGTTAAATTAATAATAATAATAAATTATCGTTCAAAAACTAGTTAGTATGACACTGTGCTGATGTGGATCCTATATTAAGACAATTCGTTGCGCCAGTTGCCACAATTGGTTCATGTTAATATCTTATGCAGTTGTTCGCTAATTTACTGTAAAAAATTTAACGCTTTCAGATTAAGGAATTGTTAAAATCATGAAGGTGTGATTAGTTCTTATGTTAAATTTCAGCTGATCATAGATATCACTATTAAATAGCCGTCCTTGGAATGTAATACTTTATTGCTCATTAAATTACACATGGATTATGATTCTTTATTTTTGGTTAAATTTTGATTCGATTAACTAGTCTGTAGATTATTCTTCTATTGAATAAAGAGAGTGCCTAATTTTCTTTGTCTATTTTGTTCGTCTAAATTCTGCTTGTGTTGTGCTTATTAATTTCTCGGATTTCCTAATTCGATTGAATTTATTTCATTTATTATATATTTCTTAATATTACAATTATTATATTTCAATTTTATTATAGTATGGGATGGCTGTTTACATTACATATTCGAATGCACATCCATATTTATTAGCACTTTATTATTTGCTTATTCTTTGCTGGAATTTTCTCGTTATGGCTATATTTTCAAATATTTTAACTGATGCATTTAATAGTGTGAATAATTCTAATACTACGCCAAATGCAAGAATTGAACCAGTGTCTCCAGCATCTTCGCAGCCGGGTGGTTACTTGGGACTGAACAGTGTGCTATTTTCTCATCCTGGTGGTGTAATACCCACTACATCAAATCCTATGCTAAATATGCAAGGTCCCACCCACAGCCACCCCAGTCATGATCCTCGACAGGCAATGCCTAATGTTGTGACGCAGAATAATGCTAGCATCAGCTGTAGGAATTCAGAATCTAATCATGCGGCTAAAGTCGATAAGAGCAAGCGGATTTATGTTACCTCAAGCACGGAAACCGTCAATACAGTACGTGTAGACGCATCCACATCTACTGCAGAGGATAGCGATGTTGTTGACCCTAATGTTAAGAATTTATCTTCTCAGGAACTGGAAGAACCTTGTTTCAAACGTAAAAAATCCACCCTTAAGTAAGATATTTTCGGGTGATTGGTAGTGTGCAACTTACGTTCATTATTTAATTCTAATTAATAAACGTTTGTAAAATCATAGGATTACTTATTTCTCTGAATAAGAAAACTTATACAGCTTAGACAACTCAGCATAACTAATAAATAATAGATGTAACATTTACAACTGATGCTACAATAATCGACAATTTTCCCCATACTTAAAATTACCCCATACTTGCCCCGTACTGTAAGCAATCAACTGAAAAGTTTACATTTTATCAGTCTTTGAATTTCGTAAATTTGGTTAATAAAATGTAATATTTCAAAGTATGGATTATTTATTTTATAGATCATCAGGACTTTCAATTGTATCCATTGACTTTGTCATGACAGCCGACAAAACACTTCATCCTTTGAAGAAATTGCCTGGAAATATTGGCGAGAACCTGAAAAGGCATCATCAGTAACCTATTTTACAAATAAATATCACAAACACTATATGGACTTAGATAAATAGAATATAACTAATAGCAATTTAGTATTAATTTTATAGTCGTGTGATTGTCAATTCGACTTTTCTACTTCATCAATATCTATATCTTTTTATAAATTAAAATGTTAAATTAATGGTTGTTGGACATTCCTACGTTTTGATTAACCAAAGATAGTTAAATCTATAACAGAATTGTTTTAAAAGATTCAAACTTTTAATTATGATCTAATGTTCAGAAATACCCTGCATTACTGACTGGTCTATCTTAGCTATCATAAATGAATTTTACGGATGTAGAGATTCTAAACAATTTCTCTAATGTAGTTGAAGTGCATTTCATTTAAGTAATGCAGTATGATTACATTCCTGAAATGGTTCAGCCCTTTGAGGAATGTATGGCATTTGAGGAATGCACTGCGATTGTATTTCCAAGATAGCAAGTAGTAGTAGTCTATGAAATTTAAAACCTTCCTTCTTTATGCTACAGAAAATATAGGGTCTGCAAAAAATATAAACATCCAACAGAATCGGCACCCTCTCCACTTTCCTTCCAGTAAATGCCTGCTGCAAACTAATGATGTGCCATTGCAAGATTTCTTAGAAATATAAAACCTTACGTTTTGATGCTGCAGGAAATATGGGGTCTGCAGAGAATCTAACTATAATTACATTTGATTTATGGGTGAAATTGAATTCCATTTGAAAAATGCAGTTACAGTGCATTCCAAAGTGGTTTAGATCAATGTATAGCATTTGAGGAATGCAGTAGAACTGCATTTTTCAAATGGCTCGAGGAATGTATGGCATTTGAGAAATGCAGTAGAACTGCATTCCTCAAATGGCCTAGACCCGGCTTTTGCCTACTACTTATATATATATATATCTATATATATATATATATATATATATATATATATGTGTGTGTGTGTGTGTGTGTGTTAAATATCAGCAACCCAGAAAAGTTGAAATCAGTATTACAAACTAGTATCAACGTCCGGGGATGTGGCTTAGTGGTAGAGCGTTCTACTCTTAAACCAAAGCTCGATGGTTCGATCCCCGCCCTGGACACTTTTCTTCACATCTTTCAGATCCTGATTTCAACCTTTCACATTTGGCGACCGTACCCTGGCCTTACCGCTCTGAGGAGATGAAGTCGTTTGTGATGCCTGGGAATGGTGGAATTGCAGGTCAAGATAGATGATTTGGTTTGTGGTGGTCCTCGTGGTGCTAAGGGTTGTTAGTTGATATGGTTGCTATATGGTTCTTTGATATACAGGCTCCCGGCTTTGAAGAGGAATGAAGTATAATATGGCCTCAGGTTAGGAGGCAGCCGGGGAGCCGCCGTTAAATATCAGCAACCCAGAAAGGTTGAAATCTGTATAACAAACTAGTATCAACGTCCGGGGATGTGGCTTAGTGGTAGAGCGTTCTACTCTTAAACCAAAGCTCGATGGTTCGATCCCCGCCCTGGACACTTTTCTTCACGTCTTTCAGATCCTGATTTCAACCTTTCACATTTGGCGACCGTACCCTGGCCTTACCGCTCTGAGGAGATGAAGTCGTTTGTGATGCCTGGGAATGGTGGAATTGCAGGTCAAGATAGATGATTTGGTTTGTGGTGGTCCTCGTGGTGCTAAGGGTTGTTAGTTGATATGGTTGCTATATGGTTCTTTGATATACAGGCTCCCGGCTTTGAAGAGGAATGAAGTATAATATGGCCTCAGGTTAGGAGGCAGCCGGGGAGCCGCCGTTAAATATCAGCAACCCAGAAAGGTTAAAATCTGTATAACAAACTAGTATCAACGTCCGGGGATGTGGCTTAGTGGTAGAGCGTTCTACTCTTAAACCAAAGCTCGGTGGTTCGATCCCCGCCCTGGACACTTTTCTTCACGTCTTTCAGATCCTGATTTCAACCTTTCACATTTGGCGACCGTACCCTGGCCTTACCGCTCTGAGGAGATGAAGTCGTTTGTGATGCCTGGGAATGGTGGAATTGCAGGTCAAGATAGATGATTTGGTTTGTGGTGGTCCTCGTGGTGCTAAGGATTGTTAGTTGATATGGTTGTTATATGGTATAATATATATGAGGGAGAAAACGCCCTCGACGGGCAACCAACGTGGTAGAATAGGGAGAGACTTGGATCTTAAATACACGGTGCATGGTTACAACTGAGATTCTGCTGAAGCGGAAAAATGCCGTTTCTCAGCGACTAAAATGGCTGAACCAGCTTTGTGCGCCGAATATGGAATCTACTCGGCGACTAAAATGAAAGAAACCAGGTTTGTGCGCGAATAGGGAATCTACTCGGCGACTAAAATGAAAGAAACCAGGTTTGTGCGCGAATAGGGAATCTACTCGGCGACCAAAATGAAGGAAACCAGCTTTGTGCGCCGAATAGGGAATCTACTCGGCGACTAAAATGAAAGAAACCAGGTTTGTGCGCGAATAGGGAATCTACTCGGCGACTAAAATGAAAGAAACCAGCTTTGTCGCCGAATAGGGAATTCCCTCCTTGCGCCATATTTGCGCGAACTTATCGTCTTTCGGGAGGAAATATATAAGTAAATATTCTGTTGGGAACTGCCAACGTAAGCATTGCGATCAATATCACATTTCACGTGCCGGTTGCGTGGTGACTAGGGGTGGCGCTAGGTTAATTTATTTTTGAGGTATCTGATCCCTGAAATATTTTACGCATACAACCGCTACCAGGACCAACAGAAAACAACAATAAGTAGACAGTTTAAACAATTTGTGGTCGACAGTCCTTGTGCTAAAACATGTTCAATCAATCGCATTTCATTTATTCTAATATATATATATATATATATATATATATATATATATATATATATATATATATATATATATATATATATATATATATGTATATATATATATATATGTATGTATGTCACGTACTATCAGCCTAATTGTTCAGGCTGCCTGGTTGTACGTCCAAACAGACTTAAAACAGAACGTTGTACGTACAACCAAAACTGTCACAGCAGGAGGTCTTGAAATAAAGGTATAAATCTTTAAGGACACTACGTATATATATACTTACTGCTTTAGCTTATAAACTTGAAATTTAACAATTTTGCGTGGAGAATTGAATGAAAATGAAAACTAAAACAGAAAATGCTATTATCCGCATAATTTAAGATCCAGTTTCAGAATCCCCCCAAATTGGATGCTGTACATAATCTTGCATCAAAGTAACCGCATGTGTACAATAATAGAACAAACGGCAGGAGATATTTCTGAACAGTTTTGAACTAAAAACTAAACTAGACATTTTCAATTTTTTAAGACTGTTGGAAATCTTTTGCGTTTGCACGTCCCTAACCTTAACTTTTGAGTTTCTTGACTATTAATAACTTTAAAATTTTGTATGGGTGCTTACTGTAATCTGATGAATTCAAAAACTTATATAACAATTTGGTTAAAATTAAAAAATTTAATAAAAGCATGGCATATAAATTGCGAACTACGTAACATTCAAAATTATGAATTAGCACGATTTAATAAAGTTACTTAAAAATACGTTTTTAATTTGAACCAAAAAACTGGAAAATTGTTTAATAATTTTACATTGAGGATAGGTCAGAATACCCGAAGTAACTTCCATCACGCTTATTTCAACCTTTGAATACATTTTAATACATCCCAATTTATCAATTACCCTTCAACCGAGTTTCCAAGATTCCATAAATGCTTTTTCATCCAAGTATAATCGCGTTTTCGGTATTAGTTTTCATTTTAATTAAAGTTTTAATATAAAATTTTCCAATTTCAAGTTTATAAGCTAAGACAGTACATGCACTTCCTTTCCTTAGGGATGACGTTACTTTAATGCAAGATTATGTACACATCCAATTTGGGGGGATTCTTAAACTGGATCTTAAATTATACTTATAATCGCACTTTCTGTTTTAGTTTTCATTTTAATTTAATTCTCCATGCAATATTGTTAAATTTCAAGTTTATAGGCTAAAGCAGTATGCGTACGTAGTTTACTTACAGATTTATGCGCGTAGCTAAGAGATTTATACCCAGTCCCCTCCATAAAATTCCTCATTTATGTATATTTTCACTGTCAATAAGGGCAATTAACTTAAAGTTCATTGTGCCAACATATAAATGCGCGCACACATATGCATAAATGTCATATGCGTAACGTCTTAGTATATAATAGATAAAGACCTCCTGCTGCGACAGTTTTGGTTGGACGTACAATCTGTTTTAAGGCTGTTTGGACGTACAACCAGGCAGCCTGAACGATTAGGCTGATAGTACGTGACATATACGTGTACGTATGTTTGATTCTATCAATTCTCGACAATATCAGGACAGAGCATACTCACACACACACACACACACACACACACACACACACACACACACACACACACACACACACACACACACACACACACACACACACATATATATATATATATATATATATATATATATATATATAAATATATATATATATATATAGGCTTACCGAGAGCGTGTTAGGCTTAGAATAGAGCCTACTTTTACCCGTCTAAGCCTAAGCCATTTCTAAGCATAAGCTCAGCTTAATTAATTAAGCTAATTAGCATTTTCAAAAAAATTTTTGCTCCCAGAGCAGGTAAACCGCACATCTCTAGGTTGTTGGGATTATATGCTAAATTCCACCCCTCCACACCTTTCAACCCCTGCTGTGTCCCAAACAGTTTTTTCACCTGTGGCCGGCCCGTTGTTCCCTCAGGTGTTGAATGATCAGGGGGTGCCTATAAATCCAGATTATCAACATTCTTACGGTTCCAGACCTGCTAATGTAATTTCGGCTGCGTCAAATAGCCCTCAGATTCCGAATCCGGGGGGGGGGGTCCGCCCCCATGCCAAAATGCCCCCACCTGGCCAAAATTTGGGTCAAAAATTTTTTGTGCCTAATCACGTAGTGCCTGATTCTTGGTCTTCACAACCTCAGTATCAACCAGATGCTCCGCCACCTATGGCGTCGCCGCGCCAGACTGCTGGACAGTGCGTCTATCAAAAGATATTGAGTACACCATTATAGCGAGATTCCGTGGAACCAACCTAGCTGGGACTAAGCATAAAATCATTCCACGAAAATGAGCTGACTTTGTTGGAATTTTGCTCTCCAGTCTTTGATGAAAAATGTTTCCAGGAAAATTAGCTGATTTCACTGGAAATCAGTCAGCACAGAATTAAAGGTAAAATAAATACGTTTTAAAATCAGGCCCAACCGGACACTGCCGGACCTCCAAGGCCCGGCCGGCTCGGCTCGGGCCGGTCCTTCGCGGCTGACCGTGCCCGGGTCGGGCCTAACGCTCCAACAAACAACCGGGCCCTGTCCGGCCCATTACAGGCTCGACGCGGGGACAGAGACCCGCGTCCAACCGAGTTGGAATCTTGCTCGCAAGAACTAAGGCGCAGATGTTTCCACGAAAGCTGGCTAACTCGGTGGGAATCAGGCCGCCTGGGCTAAGGTTTTTAAATTTTCCTGGAATTCAGCTCATAAGATTTTCATAGGTCTCATCCGCGGAATCTCGCTATAATGGTGTACTCAGAATCTTTTGATAGACGCACAGGCCTATTTTGATCCGAATTATTATTGTGGCCGGAATCAACGGTATACGTACGTACAGCCATGTTGTTCTTCTGAAGCTCAATATTGCTGCCAATCGGGTTATTGTCCAGTTTATGATCAGGCTCCGTCTTTTTATCAGCAGTCCCAACAGTTGTTGGCTCCAATATACCAGGATGTTGGTCCAGGTACCCCTAAAAATTATGGGTTTTTTCCGCGCCACAACGAAGGGGGTAACAGCAGACTGCAACCTCTCCTGATATGCATGCTACTGATATTTCTGTCAGTAAGCACAGTGCCCAACTTTATCGTACGTATATGGCTATTCTGCAAGACATTCCTCGTTTTGAACCGGCTTTGGAATACTTCGACGACTGGTTACCCCAATTTGTGTCGGCTGCTACGATTTACGGAATGCCTAAGGAGCAGCAAACTGATGTTTAGCAAACTATCGGGAACGGCGCTTATATTTGCTTCTAGAGTTGGTCCTGGTGTTGTAGAATTGTTTGATAATTTTACTCGTCTGATGTCAGCACAATTCCCTTTTGAATACTCAGCTAAAGGGAGTACTTCCTTTTTGATAATGTAGACGTAAGATTTAGACTGTGCTCATCAAAGAAACAAGCAAATTTACCTTGGTTGATAGGCAATGTTCGGATATAATTTCTGCTTTCTCATGATCTTGATATTTCTCAAATGAGAATAAGTAAGCTCTACCACAGCAAAAAAAGATTATTCAATTTCCATGGGTGGAAGCTAGGAATCAGTTTTCTTTGATAGTTTTCCTTCTAGAGCTTAACTATACTTGACAAATAAGCTAATGGGAGTACTTCCTTTTTGGTGATATAGATGTAAGATTTAGACTGTGCAGATCAAAGAAACAAGCAAATTTACCTTGGTTGGGAGGCAATGTTCGGTCATACTCTCTACTTTCTCATGTTCCTGACATTATACAAATGAGAATACTTAAGCTCTACCACAGCAAAAAGATTAATTAATTTCCATAGGTGGAGTTTAGGTATCAGTTTTCTTTGATAGTCTTCCTTCTAGAAAAATCTAGATTGCAGCAGGTGATCAGTCATTTCATTTAGCACAGACGACGTCAAGGAATCCATGCCGCCTGATCCACCGATTATATGTTCAATAGTGTCAACCTATATGACTGTTTTTACATATTGGCTGTACATCTGAGGCTGTACATTGTTTTTACATCTGAGCATTTTAGCGTCAACCTATTATAACTATTAGTTATCATTACTACTACTATTATGACCTAGTATGACAATTCTTATATCTTAGGTATCTGAGCATTTGCTCCGTTAAAACTTTCGTCCAGATGACAACTCTGCCGAACGACACAAATGTCACGACATGCATGACCACAGCAAATATCTTGGAATATAAAATCCACTATGAACATTATTTACGTCTGGAACTGACATTCCGCAGACTCAACCTTTCCTTCTTAACTAGCTTTGGATTGCTCGGCTTGCTAGGAAGTCTCTGTAACCTATTTATACTGACTGATCCAGATTTCAAATCACTAAGCTATGTATATCACAGACTTATATCTACTGTTTGCCTTGTCACAAATTTTGTGTGTATTATTTACGGAATCGGACACGCGTTAGCCATCACAAACGAATACAACATGCAGTTCTGGCTAACAACAATCTTTAGCTTTATGGCAGTTACTAGTGGTTTTAGTGATGCATTGTGCATAACCGTGGCATTCACTGCATTGCACTATGGCTGCCTTTGTATTTTACTAAGATCAACAGTTCACAATTTTTCACCGTTTCGACAATACTGTCTGCTGGCTACGGTTTAACCTTTGGTTATGACTGGTTCCAAAAAGCTTCATTTTACGACCGCTATTACAATGAAGCCATGACGATTCAGGCTGCTGCTTCAATGATGCAAGGTGTGCTTGGAATACTGACCACTGCATTTGTGGTAGTAGGATTGAGCAAAAAGGTTTGGAAATTGAAAATCAGTACTAACACTGACGCATCCGGGAATGTTAAAACCCAGTGGAAAAAGACAAAGATCTATGTGTTCTTCAACTTAGCCTGAGCGTTCCTATGATAATTAACGCTATCACGTTTGCAATCACCAGGAATGCATTCCGCTTTACTACTGGAAAAGCAGCTATCATGATACTATGTCTTAACGAAGTCCTATTGAATCTCGATATTGCTAGAGCCTATGAGATTTATTTCCTTGTAGTGCTATCATTTAGTTTCGCACAGTCCTCGAATTTTTACTTATATTGCTTGTTTAGCAGAAGGTTTCGCAGCAAATTACAGCTTCTGCGGCCAACTACCCAGATAGTGGAAAAGAAAAATTAACTATAGACGCTTTTAGGGAGTTGCATTACAGGAATATGTTTATTTGTGACTATTTGTAAATCGCTTAAAGAGAGATTGAGATTGCACTTTTATTCTGAGCCGTTTTACGTTGCTTACACTGTATATTTAGGAATACAAACATCTTCAAAGCGATGGGCTAAAGGCGACATAAAAGCAGTTGTTACCATTGCAGGAAAACCTTTTCTGTTCGTCTGTGCGTGCGTCCGCACGGTTGGGTAACGTACATGCATATAAGAAATAAGAAAAAATAAGCAATGTACGCCATATATAATAATTATAATTGTTCACCGCCACGCACAATATTTTTATGGCGACGGGAATGCTCACAAAGGCGCAAAATTTTAAGATAAACCTGGACGTAATAAGGCACAATTAAACTCACACATGCTATTTTGACAAGTATTATACTGTATTTAATTAAAATATTTCATTTTTTCAGTTAAGGGATTTGGAAGCGGCCACCCACAATTTTAGGCCTCACTGTAAACAAATTCTTCTAGAGTATGCTTTGGCTCAATTAATTTAACGTTGCGCTCCCAAAAGGATTACGTTGATATTGTCAGGTCATATTGCTTACAAAATAATGTGATGCCGAGTTCGATAGTTCGATAGTAATCCTTTTTCAGGTTGCCACAAATGATTAGACACTTTCCATCGTGAAACAGGTATTATTTGTTATATATATTTGTTCAACATCAGTTCTCATTATTGTAGAGGCTGGTCATATGTTGCAAACGCATAGCTGCTTATTATAAGTAATTTCTACAATGAGGCAAATGTCAATCATTGCCCGATACGGTCAGTTTAACTTGAGCAGTTACCTAAGTTACCTAAAACTAAAGTTTCCAGCAAAATGATTATTTCCAGCAACACTGCTTAGAAAGATAACAGAAAAAGAGCAAGAAAGGTAGTGTTCGCAACGTGTTTATAGTTCTGGTTCTAAAACGTGAAGGTTGTGAAATACCCGACCGTCCGGTTACGAAAGAGTTGGTTTCCCGGCCGGCAGGCCATCGATTAAACCTGTCCAATGATCGTTTCACAAACAACTTAAAGCACTTAATTTAACTTAACCTTTGGCTTTTTAAGCCGTTTATTTGCGAAACGAATATTAAAGACTTTAAGTCCCGTGAAAAGTTCAACAAAAGGAATGACCTTTGATTTACTTCATTTACTCCTTCATGGCTAAAAATTTAGAAGTAAATAAACTTTTTGTTTGACCTGTTATCGTATTATGCAATGTATTCGGCATCTGAATTTGAGACACCATAACCTCTGATTTACTAGACTCGTAGTTGAGGGGAAATTTCGCCTGCATTATGCAGTCGATTCCAAACTGCTTCCAATAATTAAACCTCTGTCGTACGAGTACCTGGAGTTAAGTTATGATCCCGAGCAGGAAGGCGCTCCAAGGCACGGTAGGCCGAACGAATCAAGGCTCAACATGAAAACATTGCAATATGTAATATCTAGTGCAGTGTACAAGATTTTCTTCTTCAAGGAGCTCATTTTTTCATTTCTGGCAAATTTGGCTGACTTCTGGTTTATTTTGATTTATTTAGTTTATTTAAATTTATTTGGATGAACCTCTGATGCTCAGTTTGAGCCTAGCATTTGCAACGTAAGACCTGCTATCCACCCAGAAACAGGGCCAATGCACAGAAACTCACTCAAAATGTTTTAAAGGATACAGATTTCAAAAACTAACTACGACATGTTGAAGCAATGGGTCTTTCCAAATGACAGATATTTTTTTATTGTTACACTAGTTTTGAAATTTGGTCAGTCTTGACTCAATTGCTGACATAGGCTTGTAGGAAAGAAATTGCGTTTGCTATTATGCAGGAAACAGGGTTATGATTCATGACTTTTTCAAAGTGCAAAGCTTAACCATATTGGACTAATAAGCTAATGGAAGTACTTCCTTTTTGGTGATTTGGACGTAAGATTTAGACTGTGCAGATCAAAGAAACAAGCAAATTTACCTTGGTCGGTAGGCAATGTTCGGATATAATTTCTACCTTCTCATAATCTTAATATTTCTCAAATGAGAATAAGTAAGCTCTACCACAGCAAAAAGATTAATTAATTTCCATAGGTGGAGTCTAGGTATCAGTTTTCTTTGATAGTCTTCCTTCTAGAAAGATCTAGATTGCAGCAGGTGATCAGTCATTTCATTTAGCACAGACAACGTCAAAGAACCCATGCCGCCTGATCCACCGATTATATGTTCAATAGTGTCAACCTATATGACTGTTTTTACATATTAAGTATCTGAGAGCGTCAACCTATTATGACTATTAGTTATCATTACTGCTACTATTATGACCTAGTATGACAATTCTTATATCTTAGGTATCTGAGCATTTGCTCCGTTAAAACTTTCGTCCAGATGACAACTCTGCCGAACCACACAAATGATACGACATGCATGACCACAGCAAATATCTTGGAATATAAAATCCACTATGAACATTATATACGTCTGGAACTGACATTCCGCAAACTCAACCTTTCCTTCTTAACTAGCTTTGGATTGCTCGGCTTGCTAGGAAGTCTCTGTAACCTGTTTGTACTGACTGATCCAGATTTCAAATCACTAAGTTATGTATATCACAGACTTATATCTACTATTTGTCTTGTCACAAATTTTGTGTGTATTATCTACGGTATCGGACACGCGTTAGCCATCACAAGCGAATACAATATGCAGTTCTGGCTAACAACAATCTTTAGCTTTATGGCAGTTACTAGTGGTTTTAGTGATGCATTGTGCATAACCGTGGCATTCGAACGATGCATTGCACTATGGCTGCCTTTGTATTTTACTAAGATCAACAGTTCACAATTTTTCACCGTTTCGACAATACTGTCTGCTGGCTACGGTTTAACCTTTGGTTATGACTGGTTCCAAAACGCTCCATTTTACGATCGCTATTACAATGAAGCCATGACGATTCAGGCTGCTGCTTCAATGATGCAAGGTGTGCTTGGAATGCTGACCACTGCATTTGTGGTAGTAGGATTAAGCAAAAAGGTTTGGAAATTGAAAATCAGTACTAACCCTAACGCATCCGGGAATGTTAAAACCCAGTGGAAAAAAGACAAAGATCTATGTGTTCTTCAACTTAGCCTGAGCGTTCCTATGATAATTAACGCTATCACGTTTGCAATCACCAGGAATGCATTCCGTTTTACTACTGGAAGAGCAGCTATCATGTTACTATGTCTTAACGAAGCCCTATTGAATCTCGATATTGCTAGAGCCTATGAAATTTACTATTTCCTTGTTGTGCTATCATTTAGTTTCGCACAATCCTCGAATTTTTACTTATATTGCTTGTTTAGCAGAAGGTTTCGCAGCAAGTTACAGCTTCTGCGGCCAACTACCCAGATAATGGGCAAGGAAAATTAACTATAGACGCTTTAGGGAGTTGCGTTAGAGGAATATGTTTTTTGTGACTATTTGTAAATTCGATTAAAGAGGGATCAAGATTGCACTTTTATTCTGAGCTGCACTTTTATTGCACTCACACATGTTATTTTGACAAGCATTATAGTTTATTTTACTAAAAATTTTCAATTAGAGGATTTGGAAGAGGCCATCCACAACTTCGCCACACTGTCAACAAATGTCTCTAGAGTATGCTTTGGCTCAATTAATTTAACGTTGCGCTCCCAAAGGATTACGTTGATATTCTCAGGTCATATTGCTTACAAAATAATCTGATGCCGAGTTCGATAGTTCGACAGTAATCCTTTCTCAGGTTGCCACAAATAATTAGACCGTTTTCATCATGAAACGGGTATTATTTAAACATATATTTGTTCAGAACCAGTTCTCATTATTGTAGAGGTTGGTCATATGTTGTAAATGAATAGCTGCTCATTATAAGTAATTTCTGCAATGGGGCAAATGTCAATCATTGATCGATACAGTTATTAGGTAAAGTTTAACTTAGGTAGTTACATAAGTTATCTAAATCTAAGGAACGAAAATGATTATTTCCTGTAACACTGCAAGTAAAAAAAGGACAAGAAAGGTAGTGTTCGCAACGTGTTTATAGTTCTGGTTCTAAAACGTGAAGGTTGTGAAATACCCGACCGTCCGGTTGCGAAACAGTTGGTTTCCCGGCCGGCAGGCCATCGATTAAACCTGTCCAATGATCGTTTCACAAACAACTGAAAGCACTTAATTTAACTTAACCTTAGGCAGCTTAAGCAGTTTATTTAAGCCGTTTAAGCGTTTGGTGAAAGGAATGACCTTTAATCTACTTCATTTACTCCTTCATGACTAAACAATTAGAAGAAAATAAAGTTTTTGTTTGACCTGTTATCGTATTATGCGATGTGTTCGGCTTCTGCATTTGAGGCACCATAACCCCTGATTTACTAGACTCGTAGTTGAGGAAAAATTTGGCCGGCATTATGCAGTCTATTCCAAACTGCTTCCAATAATTAAACCCCTGTCGTACGAGTATCTGGAGTTATGCTATGATCCCGATCAGGAAGACACATCAAGGCACGGTAGGTCAAACATATCAAGGCTCAACATGAAGGCATTGCAATAAGCAATGTCTAGTGCAGTAATTGTTGGTGGTGCAGCCACTAAATCTGTCAAAAATATGAACCAGTATTGTAACAAGACTAAGTAACGAGAAATTCTATGAAAAGTCTTAAGTCAATACAATTTATCCTTTTTCACTTATGCCTTTGATTGTCATATTAAAGAGCCGTAGCCGTAATAACTTAGTATCTGTTTTGAGTAGCCTTTTGCCTATCAGTAATGAACAAGATTTTCTTCTCCAAGGAGCTCATTTTTTCCATTTCTGGCAAATTTGGCTGACTTCTGGTTTATTTTGATTTATTTAGTTATTTAAATTTATTTGGCTGAGCCTCTGATGCTCAGTTTGAGCCTAGTATTTGCAACGTAAGACCTGCTCTCGACCCAGAAACAGGGCCAACCCGGAGTTCGCTACAAAGCTCCCATTTCATTTGTTCTCAAAAATCATCAATTGTCGAAAATTTCATGCTTGTTGCTTTAGCCGTCAGAAACTTAGTGTATCTAAACAGGATTACCCCTAAAATGGGAAATATTCTGCCGTTGAGCCATACAGCTATATCGCAAATTAATAAAGACACGTGGATTCAGCATTTTGAAGATTTGTATCATCGTGGACAGCAGATTGCGCGAAAAATAAGTGTCATGAAACCATTGCGGTTTGATGTTTTTGAGGTAGCAAAATGCACAGTAGAAGCCATCAATTTTTAGCTTGTAGCAAAAGTCAGCTACAGTCATCAGGAGATCATGGTACTGTATACTATACAAAACTAAACAGGCTTTTTCAACTGTATGTTTTGGAAAGACAAAGAACCTATTCCTATACCACTAAATTTGCAACCAAGATAAAATCTACTAGTCTTCACTGTATGCTTCACTCTTGCACTCTACGCGAAATAAATTTTGCCAATAGAAAATTAAAACATTAGAGTCGCGCTTTAAGTCGATCTTTGGTTATTGCGGCGACTGACTAGTGTCTTAACCAGTGTGCTCTTACAACTCTGTCATTCAGCTCTAAGCAGATTGATGTTCGGGATCTTCATAGGTTAACACGGCGGGATCTCGGGGGGTCCAAGCCCCCTATCCCGGACAAGGTACAAGTCCTATCGCCGTCGGGGACAAGGGGTAACGAAAAAATGGCCAAGGGGTAGTTAGTTATTAGCTTTACACTTAAATATTAAAGTATTTCAGGCGCCGCCGGAAATTTTTAGCTAAAATTCTTAATTTTCAATAAAAATCCGCCAAAGTTTTGAAATTTTTTTCTGAAAATTGAAGATTTTGCTGCAGATTTCAAAAAATCGCCAATCTTTAGCGTTCGTTTGTCGACAAATTTCACTAATTTATTCTTGAGGTACAAGCACCCCTCCGAAATTTCAGTTTATTGTACAAGCCCCCCTCAAATTTTC
>JASAND010008448.1:22500-54252 GCA_030248195.1 Trissonchulus latispiculum
GAAACAATTAGCATTAATTTTAATAAATACATCATGGAGTCGAATAACTTTTCAATTTCGCAAAATTTATTTCTATGACTAAAATCGGGTTGCAAGGCTAACTTATAGCACACCACTTTAAAATTGGATTTCAAAAAGATTCCAGAGCGGCTCAGAAAACCGAGGTCTGGATCAAAAAGTTATCCGTCCACGGATCATGAATCAAAAAGAACTGGCTCTCAAAAGGAATATTGTACATACGGGTTTTGTGTCGTGAATGACTTTATAATATCCCCGAATTTCTTTACGAACTTCTTCGACAATTTTCGTAATAATGGACCATATTGTATGTACGTTGGCTACACAGTTTAAAATGTTCTTTTGTTAGACCTAGCTAACTTGTTATCTGCGAGAGGTAACTGAGAGAAGTCTTTGCAGCGAAAATATGACAGGGAAAACCCATCAGGTTTTAGGCTGAAAATCCGTCAATCCCGGAAAATTTAACAAAACAATCTTACATCTTAGCCACATGAAAATGCGAGACTAAACAAATGTTAAAACCTGGTTATCGTCCACAGGTATGATCCCTTTTTGAAGATAGGGGAAAGAAATGGAATATCCAGTGCATAGGACAATTTTATCCACTTTCTCAACTTTCGTACCGTCCGTGAACACAACTGTTGATCCTTTCACTTCAGCAATTCCTGGTTTAACCACAAGACCCCCTAGAAGCGAAGGAAGTATTAATAGAACTTGAGAGAGGAGTACATTATTAATATTAAGAAAAAGTATAGAGCTTCACATATTCGCACGTACAAGCACAGATGCACAGCAACAGACTAGATTTTCCGGATACGGTGTAGGGTATTAGCATTAGCATGTGTGTACGGCTCATACCTGGTAAATGTAACATGTCCAAAAGTACAGAGCGTCGAGGCCGTACCTTTGGACATGTTATATTTACGTCAATTGTTTGACTTAATTTGTCCATAAGGCATTATCCCTTAAATTTAAAGCAATATTTGAGCAAACAGGCACGAAGTGTTGGCACTGAGTGGGGTAAACCGGGAAAACATAATACCAGAAGCTTCTGCGTGTGTTTATATATGTGTGTAAGTGTGACGTGAGAGTGTGGTTGTGTGTAAGTGTGTGCATGAGAGTGTGGTTGTGTGTGTGTGTGTGTGTGTGTGTGTGTGTGTGTGTGTGTGTGTGTGTGTGTGTGTGTGTGTGTGTGTGTGTGTGTGTGTGTGTGTGTGTGTGTGTGTGTGTGTGTGTGTGTGTGTGTGTGTGTGTGTGTGTGTGTGTGTGTGTGTGTGTGTGTGTGTGTGTGTGTGTGTGTGTGTGTGTGTGTGTGTGTGTGTGTGTGTGTGTGTGTGTGTGTGTGTGTGTGTGTGTGTGTGTGTGCGCGTGTGTGTGTGTATGTGTGTGTGTGTGTGCGCGCGTGCGTGTGTTTGTGTGTGTAAGTGTGTGCATGAGAGTTTATGCGTGTGCACCTAAGTCAGCTCAAAAGTCAGCTTTTACCTCGACACAGTACACGTTAAAGGTACTCAATATGGCATAGGCTCGACCGATGTCACTCCCTTGCATTGAAGTAAGTTAAAAAGTATACAGTGTGGCATTTAATATGAATGTGATGTCATCTTCTGATTATAATCTCTTCATTGAAGATAATGCCTAATAGTTTAATATCTGAAACGAGCAGATGTTGCAGTGGTGCTCAGAATTTCCTTGAATTTCTTGCTCTCAAGCACGAATCGATCTCGGAAATAACAGAATTCCTGTTGTCTAACCGTTTATAAGTCGGGTGGCCATTTCATCATTTGAAATCAGGTGCTGCTGAGTCGGTCGATGTTCAGGTTTAACATTGTAGGTTTCGTGATCAAACAAAGCATTACAACTTCTTTCCAAATAGGAATTGTAGAGGTTCGGAAAGTTTACGAAGACCCAGTTTGCAAATCGACTACCGAGAAAGACATCTCCTGGATAGCCATGGTCACCAATCCGACTGAGTACCCAATTGCCGCGCCGTGTAGCCAAATATACCTGAAATGTGAACTAGAAAACAAATACTTAAACCCGTTTTTAATACAGTAGCGTTCGATACCAGTCCAAGCGAACATCAAAAGCGCTATGATGTGCGGAATGGAATTCTTCTCTTGTGTGGCTCTACTACCAAACGACACCGACATCACGGAGCCGTAGGGCGGAGGGTATACTATTCATATGGTTTTGGGAAGGGTACAACTGATAACCCGACTTCTGCGGGGGTTGAACGTTATTGCATGTACTTGTCTTACGTTAGCTTGGCAAGAATTAGTTCTAGTGATAGTCTAACTATAATCTCGCACAACTCTAACGGATGCATTACGTGCACAAAGCTTTAAAACGTTACTACGGAGAATTAAGTGTGTGTTAAGATGTGTGTTCAGTAGTAATAAAACTATGAAAGCTTTTGATTCAAAGACCACTGTCTCCGGATTTGGCACAGCAAATAGCATCATACCTTTGTACTAACTTTTGCCAATTCAGTCGAGATGTCGCCTCCGGAATTACCCATTCCAACAACCACTACCACCTTGTCCTCATAACCGGTTGGCCGTTTGTAACCATGAGAGTGAATTACTTCGCCAGGGAAGGTGTGCAATCCGCTGACATTGCCAAAGTATGGATAGGCGTGGTGACCAGTGCAAAGCATCACTCCATCAAAAGTCTTAGATATGGTATTGGTCGACCTGCAAAAGTATATATGAAACGTTGATAGTTCAGCTCTTCAAAGAAAATACGTTTTTGTGAACTTTTGTGGGATAAAGCTGTTGATGTAAACAGTTGTCGGTGATGTTCAAAACCTGTTATAAGAATTTGAACGCCGCATAAAGCCTAGTTCACACTGATGTTTTATGTCTTATGTCTTATGTCTTTTTGTCTTAAGACAGACTTGGGCCAGGCTCAACTTTTGTCTTATGTCTTAAGAGATAAACCAATCACATTGCAGCTAGTCTAGTCATTGTTAAGTTGATTGGCTGAAAGATTCAAATGTGCTGCCAAAGACAAGAGACATAAAACAGCAATGTGAACGGTTCTGTCTTAAGACATAAAGCATAAGACATACGACATAACACAAAAGACAAAAGACATAAGACATAAGACAGCAGTGTGAACCAGGCTTAAATGCACACTTAAGATTTGAACAGACCGATGGCGGTCTGTGTGCATTATAGAGATGAGGATTTTGGCTCGCGGCTCGGCTCGGCTCGGCTCGCGGCTGGAAAATCCCGGCTCGTCCTCATCTCTAGTGTGCAACTTGTGACACATACATGCAATGCTTGTAGCAGGCCTGCACACGTGCATACCGGAGTCTAAAACCAATGCGGAAACCCTTTGACTCTCACCTAGCGAGAGACAGACGTTTACAGACTTGAGAACAGACCTTACTTGCGCTTGGGGGGATGGGGGATTTCACCCCCCCCCCGACCTGGACCTCACTCCTCCAGAATCCGGATTTTTCTGGTTTCTTGGGCAAAAAAACCGGCAAAAGCCTTCGGCCGCCGGCTCACCCTCCCCCAGAACTTCCCCTCCTGCACATGTCTGGACCGACTATCTTAAATCAGCTTGCTTCTGTCCCAGAGTCAGCAAATTTTGTAACCACCGTAGGTGATACGGAATTGAGGGCATTGTAATTTCAAGTAGAGTTAACAGACGTCCTTGCACGCAGATGTACTATGTTGGAAAACTACTATCAGTAAATTCTGCAGTTCAACCAGGGTATTGTCTAAACTATGTAAGACGAATGCCCCAACCAGGTCTGTATGTAAGGAAGAGGCGAATGGAACAAGAAGCGTTTACCATATTAATGCATAACATACTACAACTGGACTAAGGAGTAACACACTGACAGCCACAATATCTAGAGCTACAGTGTCAGTAGTTGCCATCATATTGGCAATTCCTAAATATTATCACAGACATTCGGCCGAGGGTATCAATTTTACGTCGTCGAGGATTGGCTCCTGTGTCATCAAATGTCGTCAAATGTCACGCAGCAATCGTGGCTTCATTGACATGGAATTCCCTTCCTCAAGAGCTTTCGTTACAACCACTCCTTGTCGCATTATCCACAAATCGTGCCCTCGGTTGGTGCGATTGAAGCTGCAGCTGTGAATATTGAAGATAGTCATCTCTGGCAGAATGGCCCTTCTTTGTCCAGTTGATTGGTCTTATGTTGTGCATTTAAACGATACTCACTTCCTCACTCATGCCGTTAAGAACTGGTTAACAATTAATAAAATAATTCATAATATATGATTAATTTATATTAATTCTTGCATTAATGCCTCCAGCCTAAAAGTTTGATGATGAGTGATTGATTTGACTAACAAGCTATATAGGCAAACAGCTGCTTTAATTTCTAATTAGGTTTCAGAATAGGTAGTCCAGTCAACAGCAGAATACTACTCAAACTCCATCAAATTAACAATAACACCATTTCTGTAAAAAGTACGAAAAAGATGCAAATGTTTGCTGTGGAAGGCAAAATTGCGTACTCAACTGCAAAATCACTTTGTACTAGTGGGATCGACGAATTGTCCAGCTTGGCAATGAAGCTGGAGTGAGGGCACAGGAGAGGAAATGTGTGTTGTTTCTGTATCCGATACCATTTAATTATCCATGGGTGTATTGATTTCACGATATCCTGTCCGGTTTCAAATAGACTTAAAGAGGAGAGGAAATATAGGCGTACTGACTGTTATTCCGTGATCCCATCGACCAAACTAGAACTTTGCTCTAGTCACTGACACACATTGGATGAAACTATGGTCGCATGATCAGTGACATGTTAGTGCACTCACTCACTACAACTAATACTTGGTAAAGTTTGAGCATGCTTTACTGAAAAACCTTACCCCGGAGGTTGGTATTCTACAATCCATTTCCCACTGGTATCATAATCGTCTGCTTGTGAGATCATAACCACCGGACTATCGAACAGGATATGTGGAAGCAAGTTGAAGTGAGTGGCGTACATTCTGAAAAAACAACATTAACAATGTCGCAATAAATAAAAGTATTTTTATGGATATGGAAAGGGCACGGCAGAGGGTCTCTCATACAGTTAAATTTTGGCCTCGAAATAATTACAAAAGTCTAGACATGTCGAGGCAAAACTGCCCTTTCCTGAGTCGCTGAACACACCGTCTTCTATTGCAAGCCCTATTGCAAGCCAGTTCTAACACTACTTGCTATTATGCACAGATAAAATTATAAACTCACTTACGTTTATACTAGACCAAATTTGCGAGTTTTAAGTAGTGTTGGGATTGGCCGAAAATTTCCATGGTTGGCTTGGCTTGGCTTGGCCGGAGTTTGAAGTTGGCCGGCCAATTGGCCGTTGGCCGTTGGCCGGCCATTGGCCGTTGGCCGGCCAACGGCCAATGGCCAACGGCCAATTGGCTGGCCGTTGGCCGTTGGCCGATGGCCGGCCAATGGCCGTTGGCCGGCCAACGGCCAATGGCCAACGGCCAACTGGTTGGCCGTTGGCCGCTGGTTGGCCGTTGGCTGTTTCTTGGCCGTAAGTTATTGGCCGTTTTTTAGCTATTTGTCAACGTTGGCGAGCTGGAATTTACTATTTTTGTTCGTCTACCGTGCTCAATTAGGCGTCAACTTAATTAAACTTTATTTCAATAGTACAATTTACAATTCACAATATTTGTAAAATAGTTTTTCCAAACATTTAACTCCAACCAGCGATAACTCTATTTTAATTTTGCTGGAGGACCGCAATAAAGTGATGAGGCGTTCACCGCCAGACAAATTTGAAAACTACGTTGTTAGCACACTTAAAATTTGCATGCAATTAGCAAATTTATTTGTAAAATAATGCTAATAATGATAAAAATTGTCAACATCTAAGTGAAAATCTGTAGTACTGTATCTAATGTTACGTTTATACAGCAACATGTTTACGATATTATGCAGCAAAATTAAATTTTTCAACACAGTTAACGCACAAGATCAGTAAATTTGAGCTTGGCCAGCACTCGGCCATTGGCCAGCCAACGGCCAACGGCCAGCCAGTTGGCCATTGGCCGTTGGCCGGCCAACGGCCATTGGCCGGCCATCGGCCACCGGCCAACGGCCAGCCAATTGGCCGTTGGCCATTGGCCGTTGGCCGGCCAACGGCCAATGGCCGGCCAAGCCAACTGGCCGAGATTTTCTCGGCCAACGGCCAATGGCTTGGCCGGCCAATGGCCGGCCATTGGCCAGCCATTGGCCGCACCGGCCAATGCACAACACTAGTTTTAAGCTTATGAACTTATTCATTCCGTTTATAACTGAAACTGCAAAATTCAATATTAAAATTCAGTTTCAAATACCTGAAATATTCAAGAACTTTAGTATGATGCATATAGTTGGAGAAGTGCGAAGGTGGCGGAAAATCACTGAAAGCCATTAATTCTTTGCTTGTATTGATTACAGTAGACTTCATGACAGATCCTTCCCCTGTAAAGGTGAACTAATTAAAATTAAATTAAGTCAAACCAAATTAAATAAAACAAAAACGCAGCAACGTAAGCCAAAACTCTTTATAAGAACCACTTACTAATCACATAGGAACAAGTACACGTATTTTCCGAAGAGGATTTTTTGAGGCTGCTATAAGCAAAATATCTACACTTGTGCATACATGTGCACAGGAACTCAGACTGTAAATGTGAATAACAATTTTTGGGAACAAATCAAGAGAAAGAACGGCAAACTCTCATTTTAAAAGGATTGTAAAAATTTGCCCTGACCCGAACTATGCTTGAACTGGCTCCAAAATCCGACACTTGTTAGTGAACCAAACTATAGCAGTCAAGCAACGTTGACATGCAGCAAGTTTATCTTCGTTTGGTACCAGTGTCTGTATGGTATCCGTTGGTTAAACATCAACACAAAAAACACGCTGGCATAGAGCGCGAGACCATAAAAACAAGCATAGGTTTGATGTTTTCCGTCCTAATCGGCGAAAACCCGCAACATACTCTTTTATCGGCAATATTGGGAAAGCCTGTAAGACCATTCACAATTTTTAGTGCTTGGCGGCACTAAGCATATTAAAAACGGTTTACATTAGTTGTTTTACTGTTATACCAAGAGTGCATAATTGCACTATTATTAAGAAGAAGAGTAAGCCACTAGAGGGCTTCTCTTCACTGCATTGCGTAACGGTGCTCCGACCACAATACGCGAATGTTTCCCCGTTTGGGGGGGGGTCGACCAAATCGACATCGCATACCCCCCCCCCCTCCGTTTGGTGGGGGGGTAGCCAAAAAGAGGACCCCGTTTGGTGGGGGGGGGTAGCCAACAGCCAATCAGATTGCAGAAAACCCCCCTCCGTTTGGTGGGGGGGGGTAGAGCAGAGGATTACGGTAGTTTCTTTTCTATTTGAAAAACGGTCCGCGTTTGGGGGGGGGGTCGCTCAAGCAGGCTAAGTTTCGTTCATTCTGATTGGCTGTTGGCGACCCCCCCCCCCAACGGGGACCCCTTTTGCATACCCCCCACCAAACGGGGACCTCTTGTGTCGACCCCCCCCTCAAACGGGGACCCTTTTTCAAAAACCAGAATCAGCCTGCCTACCCCCCCCCCCACCATACGGGGAGGGGGTTTCTGCAATCTGATTGGCCGTTGCCTACCCCCCCACCAAACGGGGAGGGGGTATGATTTGGCGACCCCCCCAAACGGGGGAACATTCGGGTATTGTGGTCGGAGCACCGTTACGCAATGCCAAGAAGAGGAGCCCTCTAGTGGCTTACTCTTCTTCTAATATATAAAAGAAAATCATGGACTCTTGGTTATACTGTTCTGACGCTTCTGACACTGCTCTTACGGTGCTGAAAGAAAGCTGACAAATAGATGTATTAATTGAAACTGTTTCTGAAAGATGCATACCCTCAACTTCTATACTTTTGTAACGCCATAATCCTCCAATATCGGCGGATTTCTCAAAACATGTCGGAGCCAAACCATAGTCAAGGCACTCCTTTATAGCCGTTAAACCAGACACACCTGCTCCAATAATTGCAATGCTTTTCTGCCTGTCCATTAATAAACACAGCGGACCCCGAAAAAAATTAACTAAAAATTAATTAAGTTAAGTGCAAGGACGTATTGTGATTGTAAACAATTGTAAGCTAACCCCCCCCTAAGTTCGACTTCACATAGGGAGTATCTGCTCTTTTGTGATGCTGGAATTTTGGCAAGAGTTTCTGACAGAAAGATATTGTGTGATTCGATTGTAGGTTTAAATGTTTATTTAGAACTTCAAAAGACTTGAATCGGTTTAATTTCACAAATCTTATAGATTCCTAATAGACTAATAAGTCCTCCCGTTATTTATGCCCGAAGCTGAGCTTTTGTCCGGTAATGCCGTTTTTCCTGATTTACGGCGTCGCGGGCAGTTGTCACAGTTTTCGTCAAGTTAACTTACCAAAACAAACGCCAGAGTTAGTGGGCTCAATTTTAGACTTAGCTTAGCTTATTGCTTAGCTTCCGCGGGGTTTGAGCAAAATTTAGGCTTGACACGCAGAAGACGTTTCTTGGACTTGACGCCTGCCTGATTTAATATTGATGATCATGCTGCAAAAAATAACGAAATCTTTCCACGGTCAGCCAAAAATAGCAACAATAAAATTTATCAGATTTTTATGAAATTCACCCACAGCGATGTCTATGGTACCTGCCATATGGATGCAATATGTATATTATTAGCCAGCTACCTTTTCTGAGTAGTCAATTACGAGCCTCAAAATTGCCGTAGTTGCACTTTTGGCTGATAGCAACAATGGTTTTTCAAACTTCAAACCTTAATCTTAGAACTGAGACTGGGGTTTTGCTAATTTTTGCAGGCAGGCAGCAATAGTATGAAAAATCATGTATATTTGAGCCCATTAGCGCTGGCATGGCCGCCTTGACAGAGAGTCGCCGTTAATTTGTACTATAAGACCAGTACCTCAAAAGAGTAACTTACACAAAATGTCAAACCAACGCTCGGCCAGAGCCTATTAACCATATAACGATCTTCCAAACATGAATCTTATGCTCAGAAAGTTACTGTTATGGAAAACCCGAAAGGCCCTGCATAGAACGAAACTGCGGCCAAACGTATAATCGATAAATTCTACTGAAACTTCAACTTACACTTACACCGCGTGTAACCATCTTAAGGTCCACCATGAAAAATTCTATGGTCACTGATTTTGCTCATTTTCACACAATATTTTGTCGCATATGTCCTGCACATCGAGTTTAAATTTTGAGTAGTTTCGTTCAGTACTCAACAAGTAACCAGCTGTTAACTACATGCAAGTTGGAAATGGGTGAAAACGACGGTGCTGCAGCAAAAAAGGCAATTTCTGAACATCCAGGAGCATGGAGTTTCATTCGATTGTATGATTAATAACTGATGTAAGCAAAGAAATTAGGGTAGCTTTTAATTTGGAAAGTCAATTTTAGGGCTTTATTTAGTGATTTTAAGGAGAAGCACCGGCCCTGGAAACCCTTGAATACGACAATCATTTAACGGCGGATAACTTAAATTTGGCGCATTTGTGGACTATGATTCAAGAAGAAAAATGTTCCTGACAATAAAAGCTTTCGATTGATATATAATTTAGCATATTTCGAAGAATTTGAGAATCGACATTTGACAGATTACATATTGTCAGACCCCCATATTTGACCCCAGCGACCAACAGGTTATACTAACCTTCAACATTTGCACCCTAATCTGACCTAATGTCATCAACAATGGTGCGCAAATAGATAGTGTAACAGTGCTTGGTCTGTGTTGCCATAGCTCCATGCTATTTGCCAAAAAACAAGAATGTTCGAAATTTTGCTAAAAACTCAAATTTCTGCGCCAGAGAAATCTCGAAATCGGGCAGTGCTAATTAGCATCAATTGGTATCATTCGACATGTCTTGTGATAAGCTGCGGTCTCTAGGAAGTAGAATTTTTAATTAGGGCTTACAATTTTCAGAAAATTTCATCAAAGTTGCTGACCCCCAATTTCAACGTTGCAAAATAGTCAAATTTGGCTGTTCTCAAACTTCAAAAATTAATTAAAAAGTTTTGCAGACATAAATTAAAATTCCGCTTCCTCCAAATCACACTTCGTGATCGAGTTTATAATATAAAGTGGATGTTCAAATGTTCCGCTTTGTCGTTGGCGAGATTTCTCAGGCGCAGTGAAAAATCACCACTTTTTCAGTTTCCTATGTTTAGCACATGCTGACACCAGTTTTGAGGTGATATTATTCGCCAACCGTTAGAGATCCTACTTTAATTTCAAATATTCGTTAAAGACTAAGGGACTAAAATAAAGACTTAAGACAAAATAAAGACTATACTTTAACAATGACTCGTTAAAATATGCCAATCGGACAACAAAATATGTGAAAATGAGTAAAATCGGAGATGGTCGAAAAATCGGCCAGAAATGGACCACCCCCCCTCTTTGAATATGCTGCTTAGGCCAACACTACACAAACGTTTGGGGTTGTTGTGGTAAGTGCTAGAATACGTCTTTGTGCAAGGCAGCTTAAGGAAGGTCCTCCATGTAGCAGACGAGAAAGCAGACACAGCAGTTTTCAATGGAAATCCGTCGGATGAAACTACGTGTGCAGGAGCGCAAATTTCTCACCCACTTTTGCTGCTTTGACGTCGATTTGCGATTGTAGGGTTCTGTTTTACGTTTTTACTGGGCATATGTAGTTGCAAGGTTCCTCTTGGTCAGAATTATCGTAACAGCATAGCCTAGCACAGATAGACATGGCATAGATTTGTGACGACTGCATGCAGGGTTGCAACAAATTTTCTTTGAAATAAACCGACTAGGACCTGAGAAATATAAGTTGATCCTGATTTGGAAGCATTCCTAAGTTGTTTGTTCTACTGCATACTATTTGTCTGTTGGAAAGCTGGCTCATACACAAAATGTGGTAAAGTAGCAAAATCTTACGGTAAAACAGTTCCTTCTTGACATCTGATAAAGAGCCTGATTTGTTGCCACACTGACATTTTTTCTGTCAAGTCGAAGCATGAAATATGGGTTTCACTGCTGTTTACATTAGGCTGTACTGACTGTGATACCAGGCTGACATAAAAAAGTCAACTATTGTGGAGTCAGAAAACATCCACCCAGATTACATACTTGGCCCAGGTTGCAATAAAAATAAAAAACTAAATTGGTGTTTGCATTAGGCTGCTGGTGACTGCGATACCAATAAACGTGAAATAAAAATGTCACATGTTGCGGAGCCAGGAAACATCCACCCAGGTTAAAAATTTTTTATAGGGAAATCATAACATTTGGTTAAAAGAAGATCAAATTTTAAGGACAAAAAAGCAAATATAACTGGCGCCCGATGAAGCCCCTATAATTTTTCACTATGAAACATCTCCATAAAGTATTACACAGGAGGCTAACACATGGTCAAGCTTTGACTATTTGCCCCAGTAACCGTGGCTGCCTTGGTTATCTGTGTGCCCTGCCCGTGCTGACGAGCCATGCAGTTTGAACCCCCTATAATTTTTCACTATGAAACATCTCCATAAAGTATTACACAGAAGGCTAACACATGGTCAAGCTTTAGTTATTTGCCCCAGTAACCGTGGCTGCCTTGATTATCTGTGTGCCCTGCCCGTGCTGACGAGCCATGCAGTTTGAACCCCCTATAATTTTTCACTATGAAACATCTCCATAAAGTATTACACAGAAGGCTAACACATGGTCAAGCTTTGACTATTTGCCCCAGTAACCGTGGCTGCCTTGATTATCTGTGATCAGCCATGCAGTTCCCCGTTTTAGCTTCGCAGCTGCTTGAGTGCACTGACTGCGATTTCGACTAGATCATGGAATCCATTTTCTGTTTCAAAGGCATTTCAACAATCAGTCTGTCAATGGCCTTTGTCCTTGCTAAATGTGGCCAGTTACCTATATTACAGATGTGAAAGTTCCAAATTTTAAAACACTTAGTTCTAGGGTGCCGATCCTACATCAAGCCTACCTGCAACAGTTTTGGTTCCTGCTATATGCACTGCTTCTCTGCAACGGCACAAACTGTTCTTAAGATGTTGCAGGGTAGTTGACAATAAAAATGACGCACAAAATATGCAAAATGTACAATTCATACAACATATAATACATTTATAATATACACTGAACATATAATTGATATTGACAATTTATTATTATCATCACATTTTATTAATTATTAATTCATTTATTAGTCTACATTTTTACATACATAAACAATCTGAATTGTGTTATTCAATGGTTTAATGTATTAAATGTAGGTTCGTCAATATAATATATATGTTGCGAATTAATTTTAATCCGACTTGCTTTATTTCTATTTCTCTAAAAATGACTCTAATTTTAATTAGTTGAATATTACTAGCTGATCTTCAACTGATTTTTAAACCCGTTGATGCTACCGTGGTTAAATGGATTAAAACTTTGAATTGCGAAAAGTAGCACTTACAATCGGCCACTGTGCGACTAGATGGCTCCGTAACTACCGTACACTACATTTTCTTTGGTTCTTTGGTTTTCGCATTGGGCCTTAGCTATTCTTGAACACTGATGAACTTACAATAGTTAATTAAAATTTAAGTTAAATTAAATCATTTTTATAAACTTTCAAACCGTTTTATATAAAGATAATAGAAATAATATTGCAAATTTTGATAGAAAAATCTAAAATTGTTGATGGAGTGTTCCACCATTTCTCAATGCCAGAGATTTTAGATATTCTGCAAAATGCCTTACTGAATCTGTACAAGATTGCCTGAATCGAACAGTATCATTATTTTATCGTATTAATAAAAAGAGCTGGTTTTTCGCAACATAATGATATGCAATTTATTGGGGTTCGAGTTTGCTAGGTCAAGTTATAGTACCTATTTAACTAGCCGAAAACGTTTAGTTTTACAAAATTTTAGTTTATGCGCTGAGAAGTCCCTGAAAGAAGAAACACGATCTTGTCTTCAGCAAATACAATATCCTACACAAACTTTCAGCAAAGTCGGATATTAGCAACTTTATGGTTGCTTTTGATCTTTTTACGAGGTCGAAGGAACTAGAATCAACTAATTCCTTAAAACAAACATAAACATTACGTCAGAGTAAAAACCACAACACCACGAAATTAGAGCTTGACCGGCCACGCCTTTTGCTTTAAGGTCCTGCAATTGCTAGACCATAGTACTAAAAAATGATCCCAGTTCATGAATTTCAGCACTAATGAAGCTGTATCTGGATTGGTTTTAACATACTGATTAAACTGCTGCAGGAATAAAAAGTTAAATCTCACTTCTTTATTGCAGCGTTATATAAAGAACAACCAGTCTAATCCTGAGTTTTCAACTCGCACATTAAACGAGTTAATTTTAATTTAATTCTAATTTTAATCCATTTTATCCTGCAATACAGAAACAGATTACAATTTCTTAATCCAACTTGTTTTATGATTCGCTTAATCCAACCATTTTAATCTTTAAAAATGGGGCCTATAAATGCTTCCAAATATCTCCAGACAGTCATGTGTTGAGATCTGAATGACAGGGTGAGAACAATTCCAAACTAATGCTTTGACAAATTGTGCGTTTACAGAAAATATTTGGTTGTGGTCCAACTTTCTACTTTTTTCTTGTCAGTTTTCACTTTGCATTATCCAAAAAATTATTGAGCTTCTAGCCGGTTCTGGTTGAAACGGGCCCTATCTCGAATCCCCATCATATATCATTTATTGTTCCCAAATCTTCTAATGCTGTTGTTATTATTAAACACACCCACCAGGTATATATGTCTGACTAGGTCTTTGTGAGTACTCTGGCCAGGACCTGGGTTTATGAGTCTGCAAACTTGTCGGATAATACACACTCTTTAGGCCAGTAGTCATTACGGATCTTTTCAGGATAACCCCCCCCCAGGCCCAGATTTCGCAAAACTTGACCAAATGGGCTGAAATTTGGTATGGGTATGTTTTCGACCACGCTGAGTTCAAATATCGCAAAATTTTTCCATTTCGAGAAATTCGAGTTTTTCGATTCGTAAGGGGGGGACCAAGAGGAACCGAAAACTTTTTGTCTTCGATTTTGCTGAAAAGTTGTATTCAGGGGTTTTCAGGGTCGCAGAACACGAATTTGAAATCCGTTTTTCGATTCAGCTTTTTATTAGCTCAGTATAATCTTACCTCTTAAGCTTAAAGTTTAGCTTATTCTGAGCTAATAAAAAGCTAAATCGAAAAACGGACTTCAGATTCGTGTTCTGCGACCCCGAAAACCCCTGAATACAACTTTTCAGCAAAATCGAAGACAAAAAGTTTTCGGTTCCTCTTGGTCCCCCCCTTACGAATCGAAAAACTCGAATTTCGCGAAATGGTAAAATTTTGCGATATTTGAACTCAGCGTTGTCGAAAACATGCCCATACCAAATTTCAGCCCATTTGGTCAAGTTTTGCGAAATCTGGGCCTGGAGGGGGTTATCCTGAAAAGATCCGTCATTACTGCCTACGTCTGCGCTATTTATTTACTATTTGGTTGTGTTACGTTCTCCTCTCTTGAGTAGTTTCGGTGTGGTAGCGTTTCTCATTTGTGTCAGTCTGCTATTATGGAAGTGCTGCTGTTGTGAAATTATTTTTGTGTACTTTTCGTTATGATGATGTCGTTATGTTTAGCCTCATTATGTATACCAATATTTATGTATACGCATTTTATGTGTGACCAGAATTATGTATACACTCATCATAACATATACTTTCAATAAATCAATGAAACAAAAATATTGTTGAATGCGTCTTTGTCTATTTGTGTTTGCAAATTGTATTTTATCCTGTTGACTTTTCATTAATAGTATATCTTTTTACTCTCATCAAATTCTGGGTCATATGGTCCGCGTGAGGTATATATTAAACGGTAAACGGGGGCTTCCTCAAATCAGCTTTTGCAGCTTACCCGTGTAAACACGTTCCTGTTTTCTCGTCCTGTTTTCTCGTTCTCTTCTCTGCCGTGTGTGTTCAAATTCTCATGTGTATCAAAGTGTGAGGTCATCCTAATAACAATTATAAATATTAGTGAGCCCAAAATTTTGGTTCATACAAATTTGTCTAGATCTCTGTAACAACTGTAATTTAGGTATTTACATTCAGTGAGAGACCAGTTCTAGATATAGGGCACATCTACAAATTCTATGGTATTTCCCCATCCCCACATTTCAAAATGAATAATTTGAAAACACTCCTATTCAGACGGGACTCTAAGTTGAAAAGGGTGGCAAAGTAGGTCTTGCGAGACGAAAGAATTTTGAACCTTCCAGTTTCATGCCACATATTTTATTCACCTATCATATTGTGTACAGTACTCTAATTTCTAATGTATTTCCAATTTTGTGCACAGTAGGTCGACTTTGAAATAGGCTGTTCCTATTACAGAAATAATTTTGTGTTAGGTATACGATGAGACTGGAACTTTACTGCGACTGACTTTAGCTACCTTTAAAAGCTGCTCAGGCTCTACTAAACCCTTCTGCCTTTTAATTAGACTTTGAACAACCTTAAACAAGATTTTCGAAACTAAACAAGTAGAGTTGAGGTCTGACTTTGCATTCTAAGGACTAAAATTACGTTACACTTTTGTTTTTAACTATTTGTAAGTAATCAATTCGTTTGTCTTGTCAATTGTTACTAATGTGTTACTCGGGTTAAAACCCACTTGGGTTTTAACCCATTTGATTCAGGTATGACTGTGGCCTTGTTTGTGGCTTTGCTTTCAATAAATGGGTTTGGTTTGGTATAAAGGGCTCTTGTCGAGCTCTGATTATCCGGTATTCAATTTAATTGGAGTCTATCCTTGGCCATTCCGTGTCACGCTGACACCCGACCGAAGAAGAAAAATACCAAGACTGACAAACTGTTACTATAGCCGTAGCTTCCACGGTAGCAGAAGCATAGCTTAAGCCAAACATTACACACAGCTGTTAGAAATGACATAGCTGTTTGATCAGAATTATATACTGCAATAACGCAGTAAAAAACATATAGTTACATGATCAGAAGCATTGACGAGATAACGTAAGAAAGGAAACGAATAAGGTTTTCCGGTAGAGTGCTTTTGTCCGCTCCTATTGTCCTTTCGGTGTGTATCTTTAACTACTCAGCTATGCGTTACTTCTAAGATTCAAAACCGGATAGATTCAAAACCCGTTAGACTTGTTAGACACTTCAGACACCATGGACAAGTAAGATGACAGCGATCCGATACTTGGAAGAGGACGGATAAATTCATAACCGGTAAAGGTGCATTCATAGTTGCGAACGCAGAGAGACGCGCGTCGACGCCTCAGATTGTAACATGCAGTTTTAATCGTTTAAAAATGATTGTAGCGTATTCATGCTCACGAATGCATGCAGACGCTTACGTACGCGTGTCTGCTTGAGTCTGGAACTATGAATGCACCTTAAGACTTGTTAGACATTTCAGACACCATGGACAAGAAGCAAGACAAACTCCTTATAAGTAACCTAAACCTTAACGTGTAGGCCCCAAAAGGGGGTATTATTCCTTCGCAGACCTGTGAAAATTCAATTGCAGCATATCACTCATCCTTCTGCACAACAGAAAGAAACGACATTTCTCAGAATTTCTTTTTAATGTTCTTTCCTCCAGCTATTCAATATCCAAATGGTTCTTTTTATGTGCTCAATCTTTAAGGCTACAGCTCTCCGTTTTCCACCAGTTCGATCAGAAAAACGAATAGAACAGTATCTGAAGACAAGATAATTCTGTGATTTGTCATTGAGACAGTGTCGAAGTTACATTTTCAATAGATTTTGCATTATATTTCTGCTAGCAATGCCTGAGTTTGGGCTGACTGCTGTTGTCAAACAAAAGCTCAAAGCCATTTCTCCCCCTAATCTAACTGCGCCGTTGTGTTGCTCCTAAGCAACACTGGCGCCAAACATATGAAGCTAATTTGGCTGCTGACAGTCGAAGACTGCGATAAAACACACGTTGAGATGTTTTAAATAGTCTGAAACCTGATTTACATATTGCATCGAAAGCAAAAAAAATCCCTAAGCAAGCCCTGTGTCGAAGACAGGGCTTCTAAATGGAGAAATGATTCAGTACACGGAAAACATACCAAATCCCTTTTTATACATTCCGGCTCCAGCCGGAATAAAAAAGGGCCGAAAAGAAAATCAGTTGTCTGCAAGTCTATATGTGGAAGTCAATACGCCTTTGCTGGGCCAATGACGGGCTAATGGCCAGTGGACAACAAGCAGCCAACTGTCAACGGCCAATGGTCGCAGTTAGTGATGTGGATCGGATCGGATCGGTCCGGATCGGATCGCTTGAGTCAGTCGGATCGGCGATCCGACCAGACATGTGCAGGAGGGGAAGTTCTGGGGGGGGTGAAGGGCGGCCGAAGGCCGCCGAAAAACCGGATTTTCCGGTTTTTTACCGGAAAAATCCGGATTATGGGGGGGGGGGTGAGGGACCCCTCTGGGGGGGGGGTGAGCTCAGGTCTGGGGGGGGGGTGAAAACCCCAACCCCCCCCCCCCCCCCCCCCAAGCACACGTATGGATCCGACTAAATATATAGCAAATACACCAAATTTAGTAACATCAAATACTGTCTGTACAAAAGCACTTGACACAGGCATAGAACGCGTGTATATATTTTTACAATACTTCAATTTTTTGTGTTTTGGGTACAAGCTGTTCAGTACATGTTTCCTTTTTACAAAGATTGCTGCTTCAAGTTTTGGTTTTCCCAGACTATAAAGTTGTTTTTAGGTTGAAATAAAAACAACTTTCTTGCAATGCATAAAGCTTAAATATTAAGACATATTTTTGCTTTGCCCCGCGGCTAGCTTATGCTTTTGGTATGGTAACAAGTTTATGATTTTAGCACTGACTTAGTTCAACGATGCAGCTTCTTGAGACTTACATATTATCTTACAAAAATCGAAGGAACCAAATTTCAATTCGATATTAACTAGCATATGCGAATCAGTGATTTTAATATATACGGTTTTCTTTTCATGTTTAGCAATTAGTTTTAAACGTTTTGCAGTTGGCACTTGCGTTCACTCTCTGGTTAACGCTACAGTCTGAGCTACGTAAAAATATATTTCAGTTCTAGCAAGAGTACATAATAGATAAGAGTATGACAGCTAGCAAGCTCTCTGTTATCAGCTGCAGGTACATGCTCTGCACGCTAACGGCTGACCCCCCCACAAACGTGTATGCTCACTTCAAACGAATTTGGCCGCTATCTTAGCGTTCTAAAGCTCGAAACAGACACAAATTAGACGCTCGCAGTCGTTGTGATTTCGAGCTTTAACACGTAAAAATACTGCGAGTGAACGTACAGAAACGTGTACTGGGTACTGATTCGTGGGGGGTCACTAGGAATAGAGACTTTCACGGGCCGAAATTTTTAGGCCCGGCCCGGCCCGGCCCGTGAAAAGTTTGTGTCGGCCCGGCCCGCTCCAAAAAATTTCGACCTCGGCCCGGCCCGGCCCGGCTCGCTCCAACTCAGGCCCGGCCCGGCCCGCAAGTTTAAAACTGTAGTCAACTTTTTGGTATGCAAAAACAGCTTCGCATTGACATTTTTCGTCAAGTTTTTGTATTATATGGTTTCGGCGCACTCGTCCTTTCTCCCCAACATCTTGGCTTCAAGTTATGAGAATTTTAAAACACTTAGCAAACAAATTGAACCACCTACAACCCTTTGACGAACGAATTCGTTTTCCAAGTCCAAGTCCAAGAGTTTTCGTTCAAAATTAAATTATTATTGGCGTAAAAAATATTATTATTATTATTATTATTATTATTATTATTATTATTAGCCGTATTATTATGCGTAAAAGAAGTACAACCTATTTAGAAACTTAAAACTTCACAACTATTTTCAACAAAACCATGAAAGCAATCAATATTTATATATATAGTTTCCGAAAAATGTAAAAGATTAAGTCGTCATTTAAACTGATAAAGACCTCAAATATTTCTGCATGTGGTTGGAGAACTTTTTGCAAATATATATTATTAAAAGGCAATAAATATAGAAGAAATGTAGTGAATGTTATTTTACTGGATCGGATCGGATAATTTTTTCACTGCCGATCCGATCCGATCCACATCACTAGTCGCAGTGGCCAACGTCCAACACTACCCTGGGAAATCTGGAGAAATAACATTTGGACGCACACGAAAAGTGTCTTAATTTGCATAATCTTGAATTTTAGATTTCCGTGAACAGAAGCTCAAGTCATTTAATTTTGTTTCATTTCATAATTTCATTTCCTAATTTGATGGTAGAAGTTTCTTTGCCTTGAGTCTCGTGAAGTTGACATTTTGAAAGGTGGTCATTCTTAAGTACACCGTTTACTGTCGGAAATCTTAGAATCATAAATGACGGAAGTTTTACTGTTCGTTACTGTGAACAATGTTTAAGTGCCTTTTGAGTAACGCTGTGAATGTGTTATCTAAAAAGCGCACTCCAAGCGAAACAAGCTATGACAAGTATGGTTATGTTTCGTTGTCGAAAAAACTCAAACTCCAATGTCTGCAACTTACAGCAGTCGCGAATGAAGCCAAAGGCTACTTAGACAATAACAGAGTTCGGTCCGTCGGAGAAACTCGCATCACAATCGAAAGATCAAGCAACCAATCCGCGTCAAACTTCAGATTGAGAAAAAACAGGTCACTTTTACAAAGCGTATTGTCTTCCACTCACTGATCGTCCACTCCAACACTCACTTACCCACAACGCCAAGATAAATTTAAACGGAATATTTGTGGATGAGAAAGACTTCTACCTTTGCTACGAATATAGGTTTAGGTTTAGGTTTAATGCCAGAAGAGCAGGTACAGAAAGTAAACTATAGGTACATAACAAAACAACACAAAAATAAGAAAACAACGTGCAATCTGAGGTAGTGGCAGAGCCGTTGTTAACCTGCTACTGACGCCACACCTTTCAAAAACACAGACAAGTCATAAGTAGACAGTTGTTCTTTAAAGCTATCCAGTGAACTTGACATTACTATATACTGAGGTGAAGTATTCCAAATAGGAACAACAATATTGGAAAACAAGTTACCCCTTAAAAGGGGAATAATACCGCCGTAGAGTTTGGAATTTATGTGTTCAACGTTTTGTTTGTTTTCATCATACTGTTCATAGTATGATCATAGTGTACGGTGACGTTAGCTTTTGACTAAAGTTTCACTTCAACAAAACAAAAGAACTAAGACAAAAGAATGGGAGTATTTTATTGCCATTTGCCATTGCCAATTGTGAAACAAAATTCTACTGGAAGAAGGATTCCATCTGTGTCCGGACCAGCGCCAAGCGGACACCCTAACCACTACACTACTCTGACTATAACGTTTTTATTGAGTAAACTGCGAGAGAGAAAATTATGATTTATCTATATATGTTTATTTTAAACAATTTATTTTATCTAAATTCTAAAGCAAAGCAAACACTAATGAAATAAATACAGTGCAAGCTCAAACTCAGTCTTAGCACACGAAAATTGTAACAACAGTTTTAGCTATTTATTGATCTGTTAAACCCTGCCAATCAAGTGACAGGCAAATAACGCCCGATTTTCGGTAGTACGAGAAAAGGCAGAGAGTGATCGTTTGCAAAACAATTTACAGGGCATTGAAAATGAACAAAATCGACTGTAATGATGCTCTAAAAATTGCAAAATCTCAGAAAAATTGTTGGGCAAAAAACCTGCGTAACAGGGACATGTGTTGAAGATAGGATGGAAATCCTCCGCGCCAAGCAATTTACATGCAAAACATATGAATTCAGATGGGTCAACCCATTACAAGTATACCGCCTCCGGCGGTATAAAAAGCTTGATCTACACAAAATTTTAGAATGATTTCTATATAATTTTAGGCTATGCCCACGATTTGATGTTAGAACTGCTTTACTGAAAAAGTCTTCAGTGTGTATATCCGTTAAATGGTTTAGAGTCTTATAAACCATTATAAGATCTTTTCTTAGACGCCCTTCTTCTAGGCTAACAATGTTTAATTTTTTCAGTCTTTCAGGATAAGTTAAGTTTCCTAAACCAGGGAGGGATTTAGTAAACTTTCTAAGAACACCTTCAATCGTGTTTATATCTTTTATGTGGTATGGGGACCAAACTTCAGAAGCGTATTCTAGTCTAGGTTTTACATAGACATTAAATAATTTAACCAGAAAAGAGAGATTTTTAGTACTGAAACTTCTCAGAATTAAGTTTGCCATTTTTGAAGCGGCGGAAGCAATACCAGTACAATGCATATCAAACTTTAAGTTATTTTGCATCAAAATTCCAAGGTCACGAGCATACTGTACAGAAAGTAACTGGTCATTATTTAGATTATAAACAGAACATGGATTTTTGTTACCAATGTGCAAAACAGTACATTTACTAACAGCAAGGTTTAACTGCATTTTAGTGAACCAGTCGCAAACATTGTTTAGGTCAATTTGCAGTGCTTCGGTTTCTTGTGGTTGATTGAAAACTATATAAAGCTTAGAGTCATCAGCATATAACCTTATGTTAGCAAATTTTACAGCATCTATTAAGTCATTTATGTACACAAGAAATAGAATAGGACCTAATATACTCCCTTGCGGAACACCGGAGGTTATGTCGGAAAGAGGAGATTTCTGGTTTCCAATACTGACGTACTGTTTATAGGTCACATTATTGTTAAGCACGATCGAATTTATAAAACTTAAGCAAATTTTCGAATGAATTCATATACATACGTGCTTTTTGAGTAGAGCATTTTAAGCTGTTTTGGCTCGTGCTGTGTTAATTTTTAAAACTTTTAGTTAATATCCACTTGCAGCGACTTTTCAGATTTCTATTATTGAAATATCTATTTCCGTAAGAATTTTATGAACAATTTACCAGATTGTAGCCAGAAATCATTGTTGCAGAAATAGTTTCAATATTATACTATCAGAAATACTGAACCCTATCCTACCTGTTATGAAATAATTTGGAACACTCCGAAAAGGAAACTGAGATTGAGATTGCAGGAAAGTGATGAGTGTGTGAATTTGGGAATTCTAATATAATTGAAATCAAAGAATATCTATTCATACAGACTTTATTGCAAACCATTTTTAAAAGGCACCATTAAGAAACAAAAACATAACTGACCGTGATCAATGCATTCACCCCCCCCCCAAACCCCCCGAACCAACCTCTGGCTTTCCTGATCCTTTCCGATGGAGCTGAAGTCCTATTGAATGAGAGATGAATCGAAAATATGACCGACCTTTCAGAAAACCCCTTCTCTTTTATAGTGCAAATCTAATTTGCATATTGCACGAAAGATTGCTTTTTGGATAGCTAATTTTGGAAGCCAAAGATTCTACACAGAAGAAACATAGCTAAAATTGCAAGCCAGTCAATTTACACAGAAACTAGAAAACATTCACTTGTTGTAAACAATTTAACAGAATTCTGATGCGCCGCTGCGCAGATTCCCACACTGTTCATAAAGATACCAGATTAAGATAGGTTAAATTCTAATTGGCCTACTCCGCGCAAAAAGATTTATGGAAACTGTGTTAGCTATTATGGACGATTTAAACCTGACAATATTAAGCTGCTTGCATACCTTTCCTGTCAGAGGCCGACAGAGACAAATAAGTTAGAGGCAAGAGTACATGATAAGAGTATGCCACTAGGCAAGCTCTATGTTATCAGAGCAAAAACTATGCTCTGCTCGCTAACGGCCCACCCCCCCCCCCGCAAATTAGACCCTTCACTTCAAAGAATTTTGTGCTCTATGTTTGTGTTTTAAAGCTCGAAGCAGGCACAAAATTAGCGCACGCAGTGCTTGTGTTTTCGAGCTTAAGCACATAAACATAGAGCCAGTGAGCGTACCCCCGTTTCGACTAGGTACTGATTTGCGGGGGGGGGGGTCACTGGCTCTGATTTGCGGGGGGGGGTGGGCCGTTAGCGAGCAGAGCATAGTTTTTGCTCTGATAACATAGAGTGTGCCTAGTGGCACACTCTTATATTATGTACTCTTGATCGAGGTAAATGCTAAATATTTGCTATTCGTGTCTTTCGACTGTGGCAACCATTAACAGTGATTTTTGCCCTTTAGTATCTATCTCTACCTCAAAAGTACTGAGGAAGCTAATCTGTTGTGACAGTTAGAAGACCCAAGGTTTTGCTTTTGCATAGTGATTTTAATCTGACGTAAGACTTTTCTAGTGATAACATTTGCTACAGCAGTTTCACAGGTACAAAGAACTCAGTTGGCTCTGGGATGCCGCCATAAATTTAAGTTTCTGGGTTCGCAACTTCTTACTGCAAACAAGTTTTTGGTGCTGGCTTGGTAACATTATTTATCGCTGTTTACAGACGCTTAGTTTTTTCAGCAGCAAGTATTTAAGTTTAAAGTATAGTTTTTGTCATAAAACCAAGAGCCCTTGATATTTGTTGTTCAATTTTTTAAATCCCAGAATAACTTTTATACGATTAATGATGATGCAACACAGTACCTACCGTATTACATATTGTCATTATACACTTACACACAAATATCAGCAACATCTTTGCGGATACGTGTGATGCTAGAATCAGGATATATCAGCAGAGATGGACACTTCATTGAAGCATACGTCCATTTTCAGGACAGTGCTGTTAGGTGGTGGGGTTTTCAGCGTTATGGGTTTAATGCAAACTTAAGCACAGAGCACAGAGCACAGAGCTTTAAGCACAGAGTTTAATGCAAACTAACTAATAACTGAGGGCCTTTTCGTGCGCTAGTTAACCGAGTTAAAATTAACTCCCCGAGTTAAGCAGAGTTGAAATTTTTAACTCTACGCTCATTCGCGAAAAGAGTTAAAAATTAACTCTTTTAACTCTACTCTTTTCGTGAATGACACGTGGAGTTAAAAACCTGCAGAGTTAAATTTAACTCTACCCTTTTCATGAATGGGTTAAATTTAACTCTTTTAAGGAACCGTGTCAAAATTATTTCGCATTATACGAAATAATTAATACGATTTGTTGACCATCGTGTATACGAACTTTTCAACTCATTCATGCGATTTGCCATGGAAATTATACAAAACTTATACGACTTTTTCATACCGCGTATAAGCTTAGGCTCACAAATGTTAGCGTGCAGGTGTCTTGGGTTTTGCTTAATAAAGTCATAAAAGATAGATGCAGCACTGTGTGAATGCACTGCAGAATTCATTCAAAAGCTGGGCTTGTTTATACCGTAACAGACAATTATGAAATATATACAGCTAACTACAGTTTTTTATGAACTATGAAGGCAAAGGTTCAAGCTTTAAGATTTTTCTTTCTTAGTTTACAAACATTGAAAAAACTAAACCGTGTATACAATTTTCAGACAATTCCAAGGCCGAGAAAATGCGATTTATCTCAATGGAATATACGAATCTCAATCGTATAAACGTTTTGCATATACGAAAATTTTCGTATCTATTTTTGACACAGTTCCTAACTCGCTCACGAGATTTTACATTGAATTTTAACCGGCGTCTCAGCACGGGGGTTAAACGAGTTAAAATCTTCTATTCTTTACATTGTTATTGCCACATTTTGCGCTCGTAATAAACTTTTAAAAATGACAAGATAATCGAGCCAATGAAAGTGCAACATATAATTTCATTGGATGGTTCATAATGCTTCAAAATTACTTAAGCATTTGCCAACATTCTGCTGAATTATTTACGCTAAAGTAACGAAATAGGCTTCTTAATAAAATAAAAATAGATCGAACAAAATGTTTTAAATATGCTGCGTTTTTAGAAATAATAATTAAATAAAATTAATTAAAGTAAAGTAATTAATTATCATTATAAATAGGCTCTAAATTATTTTTGTAAGTTATTTAATACCAGCTATAAATGCAAATTTGAAGTGAGCTGACAACATGAAAAGTCGAATCAACGGGACACTATAATTAACCGAAAGCTCAATTTTTTCTCAAAAGGTGGATTAATTAAAGCTTTAATTTTGCCATGAAAATTACTGTAAACTTTAAAAAATGTGAATTTTTGACTTTTTGAAAGGACATCTAGACAAATGTTACGCGAACTTAGCTGCAACTGGTTATGTTCATCAGAATTACAGTACAGGATCAATTGTTATTCCAACTGTGATTCTAAGGGCAACCATTTCAATTCAACTTTGAAATCTCTACTGAATAACGTTTTTCTATTTAATTTTACTGCACCTATCTGTGTTTTCGTATTAAAGTTTAGTTGAAATTGACCAAAATTGTTCGTATTTTTAGGAAAACCAAGAGAATCCGATTTTGCTGAAAATATGTACAGTGGTTTTTTGGACTCTGTCGTGGTCTCAGCAAACGAACATGATACCTGTTTTTCGGCTCAACTATTTATTAGCACTTTGTTGTAGGCTATATTGCAAGCTGGCAATAGAAATAACGAAAACCTGGACCGAAACACTGTCTTCAGATTACTTTTTAGCGAACTCTGAAAATATACAACTTTTTATGAAAATCATAGTCTTTGGTTGGTTCCCCTTGAATTGTAGTTTTTCCCATGTCATTAACCCCTTAAAAACTTAAACTTTAAAACTTTGCTGCATATTGGTCAATAATTTGATGAAAAGGATTAATGCCGAAATTCAGCAAAACCGGTTAAAAAACTGCAAGTACCACACAGGGATTGGACGGATCGCCCAAGTACAGGATGACGCTGCATTGAAGATGAATTACAATGAAATCTGTAAATATTTTCTTTTGTTATCTTATTTTATTTAAAATTTTCTAAATGTAAAGAAGTTTTCTTTAAAATTTTCAAATGGTGAAAAGTTGGACATTGCGTAAGCAAAAACTATATTATTATTTTAACTCTGTTCACGTATGCAGAGAGTTAATTTTAACTCTACCAGTTTTAACTCTTTTAACTCTTTTCGCGAATGCACAGAGTTAATTTTAACTCTGCCCGTTTTAACTCCTTTAACTCTTTGATTTTTAACCCTGCAGAGTTAAAAGAGTTAAAAACAGACAGTGTTAAATTTAACCCTGCGCATTCATGAAAAGGGTTAAAAGAGTTAATTTTAACTCTACTCTACTCTACTCTACTCTACCCATTCGCGGAAAGGCCCTAAGGGCTTTTTCGCGCGCGAGTTAAACGAGTTAAAATAAACTCGATCCTTTTCGCTCCAGGGTTTAAAGAGTTAAATGAGTTAATTTTAACTGGCTGGGGTTAAACGAGTTAAAGGCTTTTCAACTCGGTGCTCGCGCGAACAGGGGTTAAAATTAACTCGTTTAACTCTACCCGCATTCGCGCGCACATAATGGGTTAAAATCCACGGAGTTAATTTTAACTCAACCCCTTTTCGCGCGCGAATTAAAATTAACTCCTTTAACTCTGCAGCAACTTTTCCCATTGAATTTTAACCCTCGATTCTGCACGGGGGTTAAACGAGTTAAAAATAAGGTAGGCCGCCTGAAGTCACTACAGGTCAACTAAACAAGCCCAGCTTTTGAATGAATTCTGCAGTGCATTCACACAGTGCCATCCTATCTTTTATGACTTTATTAAGCAAAACCCAAGACACCTGCACGCTAACATTTGTGAGCCTAAGCTTATACGCGGTATGAAAAAGTCGTATAAGTTTTGTATAATTTCCATGGCAAATCGCATGAATGATTGAATTCGTACTGGTGATTGTCAGTCGTATTAATTATTTCGTATAATGCGAAATAATTTTGACACAATTCCTTAAAAAGAGTTAAATTTAACCCATTCATGAAAGGGTAGAGTTAAATTTAACTCTGCAGGTTTTAACTCCACGTGTCATTCACGAAAAGGAGTAGAGTTGAAAGGTTAATTTTTAACTCTTTTCGCGAATGAGCGTAGAGTTAAAATTTCAACTCTGCTTAACTCGGGGAGTTAATTTTAACTCGGTTAACTAGCGCACGAAAAGGCCCTCAGTTATTAGTTAGTTTGCATTAAACTCTGTGCTTAAAGCTCTGTGCTCTGTGCTCTGTGCTTAAGTTTGCATTAAACCCATAACGCTGAAAACCCCACCACCTAACAGCACTGTCCTGAAAATGGACGTATGCTTCAATGAAGTGTCCATCTCTGCTGATATATCCTGATTCTAGCATCACACGTATCCGCAAAGATGTTGCTGATATTTGTGTGTAAGTGTATAATGACAATATGTAATACGGTAGGTACTGTGTTGCATCATCATTAATCGTATAAAAGTCATTCTGGGATTTAAAAAATTGAACAACAAATATCAAGGGCTCTTGGTTTTATGACAAAAAACTATACTTTAAACTTAAATACTTGCTGCTGAAAAAACTAAGCGTCTGTAAACAGCGATAAATAATGTTACCAAGCCAGCACCAAAAACTTGTTTGCAGTAAGCGGAAGTTGCGAACCCAGAAACTTAGAATTCATGGCGGCATCCCAGAGCCAACTGAGTTCTTTGTACCTGTGAAACTGCTGTAGCAAATGTTATCACTAGAAAAGTCTTACGTCAGATTAAAAACACACTATGCAAAAGCAAAACCTTGGGTCTTCTAACTGTCACAACAGATTAGCTTCCTCAGTACTTTTGAGGTAGAGATAGATACTAAAAGGGCAAAAATCACTGTTAATGGTTGCCACAGTCGAAAGACACGAATAGCAAATATTTAGCATTTACCTCGATCAAGAGTACATAATATAAGAGTGTGCCACTAGGCACACGCTCTGTTATCAGAGCAAAACGTATGCTCTGCTCGCTAACGGCCCACCCCCCCCCCCCCATAAATCAAATGAGCCAGTGACCCCCCCCCCCCCGCAAATCAGTACCTAGTCAGAAACGGGGGTACGCTCACTGGCTCTATGTTTATGTGCTTAAGCTCGAAAACACAAGGTCTGCGTGCGCTAATTTTGTGCCTGCTTCGAGCTTTAAAACACAAACATAGAGCACAAAATTCTTTGAAGTGAAGGGTCTAATTTGCGGGGGAGGGGGGTGGGCCGTTAGCGAGCAGAGCATAGTTTTTGCTCTGATAACATAGAGCTTGCCTAGTGGCATACTCTTATCATGTACTCTTGCCTCTAACTTATTTGTCTCTGTTCGGCCTCTGACAGGAAAGGTATGCAAGCAGCTTAATATTGTCAGGTTTAGATCGTCCATAATAGCTAACACAGTTTCCATAAATCTTTTTGCGCTGAGTAGGCCAAATTAGAATTTAACCTATCTTAATCTGGTATCTTTATGAATCAGTGTGGAATCTGCGCAGCGGCGCATCAGAATTCTGTTAAATTGTTTACAACAAGTGAATGTTTTCTAGTTTCTGTGTAAATTGACTGGCTTGCAATTTTAGCTATGTTTCTTCTGTGTAGAATCTTTGGCTTCCAAATTAGCTATCCAAAAGCAATCTTTCAAAAGCAATATGGTCACAAATTAGATTTGCACTTTAAAAGAGAAGAGATTTTTCTGAAGGGTCGGTCATCGTTTCGATTCATCTCTCATTGAATAGAGACTTCAGCTCCATCGGAAAGTGATCAGGAAAGCCCGAGGTTGGTTCGGGGGGTTTGGGGGGGGGGGGGGGTGAATGCATTGATCATGGTCGTTCCTGCTTTTGTTTCTTAATGGTGCCTTTTAATAGTGGTTTGCAATAAAGTCTGTATGAATAGATATTCTTTGATTCTAGAGACTATATTAGAATTCCCAAATTCACACACTCATCACTTTCCTGCAATCTCAATCTCAGTTTCCTTTTCGGAGTGTTCCAAATTATTTCATAACAGGTAGGATAGGGTTCAGTATTTCTGATAGTATAATATTGAAACTATTTCTGCAACAATGATTTCTGGCTACAATCTGGTAAATTGTTCATAAAATTCTTACGGAAATAGATATTTCAATAATAGAAATCTGAAAAGTCGCTGCAAGTGGATATTAACTAAAAGTTTTAAAAATTAACACAGCACGAGCCAAAACAGCTTAAAATACTCTACTCAAAAAGCACGTATGTATATGAATTCATTCGAAAATTTGCTTAAGTTTTATAAATTCGATCGTGCTTAACAATAATGTGACCAATAAACAGTACGTCAGTATTTGAAACCAGAAATCTCCTCTTTCCGACGTAACCTCCGGTGTTCCGCAAGGGAGTATATTAGGTCCTATTCTATTTCTTGTGTACATAAATGACTTAATAGATGCTGTAAAATTTGCTAACATAAGGTTATATGCTGATGACTCTAAGCTTTATATAGTTTTCAATCAACCACAAGAAACCGAAGCACTGCAAATTGACCTAAACAATGTTTGCGACTGGTTCACTAAAATGCAGTTAAACCTTGCTGTTAGTAAATGTACTGTTTTGCACATTGGTAACAAAAATCCATGTTCTGTTTATAATCTAAATAATGACCAGTTACTTTCTGTACAGTATGCTCGTGACCTTGGAATTTTGATGCAAAATAACTTAAAGTTTGATATGCATTGTACTGGTATTGCTTCCGCCGCTTCAAAAAATGGCAAACTTAATTCTGAGAAGTTTCGGTACTAAAAAATCTCTCTTTTCTGGTTAAATTATTTAATGTCTATGTAAAACCTAGACTAGAATACGCTTCTGAAGTTTGGTCCCATACCACATAAAAGATATAAACACGATTGAAGGTGTTCTTAGAAAGTTTACTAAATCCCTCCCTGGTTTAGGAAACTTAACTTATCCTGAAAGACTGAAAAAATTAAACATTGTTAGCCTAGAAGAAGGGCGTCTAAGAAAAGATCTTATAATGGTTTATAAGACTCTAAACCATTTAACGGATATACACACACTGAAGACTTTTTCAGTAAAGCAGTTCTAACATCAAATCGTAGGCGTAGCCTAAAATTATATAGAAATCATTCTAAAATTTTGTGTAGATCAAGCTTTTTATACCGCCCGGAGGCAGTATACTAGCTAACGGGTTGACCCATCTGAATTCATATGTTTTGCATGTAAATTGCTTGGCGCGGAGGATTTCCATCCTATCTTCAACACATGTCCCTGTTACGCAGGTTTTTTGCCCAACAATTTTTCTGAGATTTTGGAATTTTTAGAGCATCATTACAGTCGATTTACTTCAATTTCAACGCTCTGTAAATTGTTTTGCAAACGATCACTCTCTGCTTTTTCTCATATTTCCGAAAATCGGGCGTTATTTGTCCGTCAATTGATTGGCAGAGGTTTAACGGATCAATAAATGGCTAAAACAGCTATTATAACTTTCGTGTGCAAAGATTGATTTTGCGCTTGCACTGTATTTGTTTCATTATTAGCGTTTGCTTTGCTTTAGAATTTAGATAAAATAAATTGTATAAAAAACATATATAGATAAATCATAATTTTTTCTCTCATGGTTAATTCGATAACATCGTTAAAGTCAGAGTAGTGTAGTGGTTACAGTGTCCACTTGGCGCTGGTCCGGACACAGATCGAATCCTTCTTCCGGTAGGATTTTAGTTTCACAATTGGCAATGGCAAATGGCAATAAAATACTCCCATTCTTTTGTCTTAGTTCTTTTTGTTTTGTTGAAGTGAAACTTTAGTCAAAAGCTAACGTTACCGTACACTATGATCATACTATGAACAGTATGATGAAAACAAACAAAACGTTGAACACATAAATTCCAAACTCTACGGCGGTATTATTCCCTTTTAAGGGGTAACTTGTTTCCAATATTGTTGTTCCTATTTGGAATACTTCACCTCAGTATATATTAATGTCAAGTTCACTGGATAGCTTTAAAGAACAACTGTCTACTTATGACTTGTCTGTGTTTTTGAAAGGTGTGGCGTCAGTGTGGTTTAGCAACGGCTCTGCCACTACCTCAGATTGCACGTTGTTTTCTTATTTTTGTGTTGTTTTGTTATGTACCTATAGTTTACTTTCTGTACCTGCTCTTCTGGCATTAAACCTAAACCTAAACCTATATTCGTAGCAAAGGTAGAAGTCTTTCTCATCCACAAATATTCCGTTTTAAATTTATCTTGGCGTTGTGGGTAAGTGAGTGTTGGAGTGGACGATCAGTGAGTGGAAGACAATACGCTTTGTAAAAGTGACCTGTTTTTTCTCAATCTGAAGTTTGACGCGGATTGGTTGCTTGATCTTTTCGATTGTGATGCGAGTTTCTCCGACGGACCGAACTCTGTTATTGTCTAAGTAGCCTTTGGCTTCATTCGCGACTGCTGTAAGTTGCAGACATTGGAGTTTGAGTTTTTCGACAACGAAACATAACCACACTTGTCATAGCTTGTTTCGCTTGGAGTGCGCTTTTAGATAACACATTCACAGCGTTACTCAAAAAGGCACTGTAAACATTGTTCACAGTAACGAACAGTAAAACTTCCGTCATTTATGATTCTAAGATTTCCGACAGTAAACGGTGTGCTTAAGAATGACCACCTTTCAAAATGTCAACTTCACGAGACTCAAGGCAAAGAAACTTCTGTCATTCTGAAATGAAATTATGAAATGAAACAAATTAAATGAAGCACGAGCTTCTGTTCACGGAAATCTAAAATTCAAGATTATGCAAATTGAGACACTTTTCGTGTGCGTCCAAATGTTATTTCTCCAGATTTCCCAGAGGGTGGTGTTGGACGTTGGCCACCGACTAGTGATGTGGATCGGATCGGATCGGCAGTGAAAAAATTATCCGATCCGATCCAGTAAAATA
>JASAND010008450.1:0-46141 GCA_030248195.1 Trissonchulus latispiculum
GTATACACCTAAAACATGCGACCTTAACTTCGAGGTCAAATTATTCAAGAATCGCAGGACATCCCACTTTAATTTCAAAAACTTGTTAAATATACAGGATACACAACCCAGCACCGCAAATGAAGCTTATATTAAATTGAAATTAAATTTTATAGAATAATATGAAACGTAGCCGTAATGTTTTAAAAATATTGTCTAGTTTCTAAAAAAATCCCTAATTTTGAAGAAAATACAATGATTTTTCGTCCCGCGGAGCCCCGCGGGACGAAGGTTGTCGTCCCATCCCGTCCCGTCCTGCGGGCTCCCGCGTCCCGCGTCCATCTCTGCCTACAGGAAAACCCAGGTTGTGCACGAATGCAAAGCCAGCAGCGTGTTCACTTCTGTTTCGACAGTAGCCTTGATGAAGCCTCGGGTAATTGCATGCGGCAGTGCCAGATCATAATAGCCGTTAATCCGTCAAAAATCTCAATTTTGATCTGGCACTACCCCTACAGACGAAAGCGACTGGGGTGTGGCATTAGCGAAAAAAATAGATTCCCACTTAAAAATCAGAGTTATCCTTCTGCTATTATCTTTTTCTAGTTTTATCTTTTTCGTCCTTGAAAACTTTTTTCCAGAGACTAGAATTTGTTATATCAGGAACGTCCCTGTTACTCTCTCTATGTCAAGGAAAACACCCAAAGAAAAATCGAGCAACTGCAACAGTTGCATAGTGCTGGTGACTGACACTGACACAATGATTAATCCAAAGCCGCGCGACGTATGCTATTCTCAATGCTACAAACCATATTACCGTAGATTCAACATGTACAAAGCTTTATTTCACAAAGTTAGTTCTTAGTTCAGTAATCTCCCAGAAGTATTCCAATTTCAGAAGTCGCTGTTTCTTATTTTTCCAATTATAAACACTTGATTCAGTTGATCATTTCTTGGTCAGTTTCTTCCAAATCTGGCATACCTTCAGGACGACAAATCGACCGGTTTTCACAACGGCAATGGTCGTTGCTCCAAAGTAGAAAACGATACAGCCGAGAAATTGCGCCAGATATTCGTATATTGGATACGGGTAGACTTCTTGCAAAATCTTTACGTGATTTTCGTCAGGATCATAGAACAGCTCAACTTCGTAGGTCGAAAAATTCGATTCCGCTTTTTCCTTTGCGGTTTCCGGAATCGAATTTTCGTCCATTTCGTTCTCGATTCCGAGTGGGACCTGATTTTGGGTGAAAATGAGCTTTCGTTCGATGCAATCGTTCCCACAGTCGCATCTAAATTTTGTTTCAGCGAAATTTTCGGTGCAATTAGTTGCCATTTCATTTTCACTGCAATTCGAATTTGTTTCACGGATTCTGGTCAGCCTTTGCAATTTCATTTTGCACTCCTCTAAGCACGTGTTTCGGTCATAGTCTTCCTTTTCTTCGGAATTCATCGGAATTCTCGATACGACATCCGTTGAAATATCATGAAAACATCGTCTTGTCGGTCTACTGAAACGGACAATTTGTTCAGTAGACATTTTGAGCTTCAGCCTCACACCCGGCAAAAGTGACACAGAAAGTTGCGATTTGACAAACTGTGGTCCTGGTTTGATTTCGGCAAAGACCGAAACTCCATTGCTGAAATCGATCAATTGCTTGTTTTGGATGATCACTCCTTGGCGAGTGGATTTCGAGGATCTTTTATCGAAAAATACGGCTTCGTAAAATTTGACTGATCGTCTTAAATCTGTTTCATTAATCTCAAAAGATCGGGATAGAAACCCGCTTTCCGGACAACTGACTGCAGTTTTATCCATTGTTAACCAACATTTTGTGTCAAAATTTCTGGGAAAATTGCCAGCGATTGACCTGGCAAAAACGACAATTTTTATTTCTGGTAACGGAAATGCTTCCAACTTTTCATATCGAACGATTGTTGTAACATCTCGTCCCAAAAATCGAGCCAAGAGCAGCGATGAGTGCAGCAAGAACGCGATGGTTGACAAAAATCCTACGGCCGTCCACAAAAGCATGTTCCAGTGTTTTTCCTCCATGTTATCAATGTTCTAAAAAAAGTAAATTAATAAGCTTTATATAAAGAGACCTATGGTTGCTGGGAACACTTTTTAGGTTACTTTTATTTTCAGATTTAGCATATTGTCCTCAACGGGAGTTTTAGCGATTCCTTCACCGAACAGAAAAAAAACAAGCTGAACGTCGTATTATGCTGATAAATCCTATTCCGAAACTGAGAGATGACCTCTTTTGTTGACCTCACAAAAACCTGAAACGTGCTAAAATTCCGGTCAGGGCACCGGTACGCATTTCTCTATAAATAAAGCTATAAAATCTGAAGTTAACTGGAATAGAATCGCTGTAGTTAGTATTGGCAAGGATAGATATTAATAAATTCATAACCTTATCAAGATATTGGACCCAATTTTTAGAGAAAGAATACATTACCTTTTCGTTAAAAGAATAATGCTGGTTCTTTCTGGGTTTCGCTGTTCCTTACATCAAAGCGTTTAGCAAGTGTTTAGAGAATTTGTGATAAAAATCAGCAGGATTTCCCTCCGAAATTTTTCCAACCGAGAATTCTGTGAAATTCTTACATGATTGATTGCCACAAATTTCATGCGAAACGTCAGTTTTAATAATTGAAACTGTCTGTACCAAATGAATTCTTGCTAGCAGCGAACGGGTCAAACCGCCCACGGTTGTTCACTTATTTCTCGGCAAGAGCTCCGCTTTTTCTGTAAGTCAGATTGAAACAAGATATCTCAAACGATGACGGTGATGATTTCATTATGAAAGAAGTAAACAGTTTCAGACACTTTGCGGTACTTTTTTGCTACGGGCGCATCCATCGTTAAGGAACTATATGAATGCGGATAAGAAGCGGAGAAACGAAGATCACGGATAGAAAATGTGATCCCCAAAATCAGTCAAACTGAAGTAGCCGTTCGTCACACCCAGGGTTGAGCAGTAGGTATATACTTATGTTGATAGAAAGCTATTTGATAGAAAGATGACAGCTGTACTTGCCACACGTAGTGTTGTGGTAGCATCCTGACTGCGGATCTCTAATTCTGTTGTACAATTCCTGGCAGGGCCAAGTCTTTATAGTTTACCATAATACTTCAGTGGAATGGTAACTTCGCAGTTAAGAAGACTAGCAGTCAACCATAAGTTAGTTCAAAAGTTCAATTAGAGAAGTAAAGGAGATGATGAGTGTCTATCAGGTAGTTTTGTACCTGACGTGGTCTAGTTTTTCTGTTTTTTTTACTGAGTGCGATACCGACGGACACGGCCACAGGAAAGTTGGTTATAAGTACGTGGCTAGTAAAACTGTACATTTTGTGGTTATTGTGCGCAAATTATGCCAAATTCTACAAAATTCCGTTGAGCTTCTAATTCACTGAAGCACGTACTGTTTTAGTATGCAGTGTAGTTTACATACCTGTGAAGTTACAGTTTACAAACAAAACATTCAAGAAAAGACAAACCACACACTATATATTCCGTCATCAAAAATGGTAGAAAAATTGTTTGCAGAACATTTTTCTAGATCCTAGAGCAGGGCGTCCTGTTTCTCGATAGGGTATATATTCTAGTTTTTTGGTGCTTCTTGGTGATGCGCAACTTTCTTTCATTCTTTAATTTGAGACCTTACCAGAATTTAATTGTAGGTATGAGCTCCAGTGGTGGAGCCCAAATAGAGCACGGTCGTTTGCGATTTTTTCGATTCGACCACATGTCTCCTGAACTGGGGATTGGTGCAGAAGTGCAGAATTGGATGCGATATTCCGTAGAAGAATCGGACCACATCAAACGAGGCCCAAAAGTAGAACATTAAATCATCGGATGCCCAACGGTTTAGCCAGCGAAGCAGTACTTGTTGAACCAGCAAAATTGTGAAAACGCCGAAACTGATGAAACACTGCGAAAACAGTTTCAATTCCGCCACCAAATCTTCCTCACTTTTGGCGAGTTGTCGCAGCTTTTGTCGATGCAGTTTCGTTCCCAGCCAAGTTGGTATAAAGATGATCAAACCGAGAAACAGGAAACAGGCGGACCAGTAACTGTAGACCGTTTCCAGCATCAGGTTGGGAAAGTAGCGATCCCGACAAAAATCGCATCGACTAGCGCCGAAAAATTTCAACACTGTAACCACTAACAGGGCCGGTAGTGCCGATACAGATATGAGGGCGAAAATTAGCCTTCGACCGGCAAACTGTCGCATGAACAGGAGCTGAAAAATGGATAGAAACCGAATTAGGCCCAACAGTGTGTAGAGTACGGCGCTACACATCAGCGAAGCGTAGTAGGGATGGTCGGAAAATTCGGCGAACAATTCACCGAATCGTTCCAATCCGGAACTACATCGGATGATTCCGAGGCCTAGGAAAACGTAAACGATCTGCGCAACGGCAGGAGTCAGCAAAACCAGAAAGTCGCAGACAGCAATCGTAACCGCAACTATGGTAAAGGGTTCCTGACGAAGCGGCTTTGAGGATAGAAATCCGATTATGCAAATTAGCTGCAGGATCTCGCAGATCCAATAGCTGAACAGAAAGATCAGATGCTTCTGCCACATGGCGGTGAAGTAGTCGTCTGTGAGATCTGTAAAGCACCAAAAAGTTAGTCGTACTAACAGGGCTGCATTTCTTTAAAACATTATTCGGTAGTATTAATATTTTATTGTCTTACACCTACACGTTGGTAAATGAAATTCCTACAAGCTTGATGCGACTGTGCCCGTTTGCATCGGTACAGGACTACTTGCTATAATAGTACAAATCTCGCTTCAGCCTCAAATGTTTGTAGATACCGTCAGTTTACAGTACACAGCCATTTTTACATCACATGTCCATCTGCTAAATTGTAGCAGCAGCATAAATAATTCTATGTAATTAGTTACATTTATGCTCAAATAGAATACAGATTTAAGTTATCTTTCGTTAACTTAAAAATTAGTAGGAAGATTGACTATACTCATGATTGATTCCAACGATTCTGGCAACACAATCTGATGTTATATTTGAATGTGATATTCAGAGACGATAAGCGATAAGGTCAGCAACACAATACACTAATCCAACAAATATGGAATATCTGAAGCAAGCAAATTATACACAAATCGTAGACAGGAGTCAACATGCTGCACGACATGTTCATGGATAAAATTTGATCTTCTGGCAACGTAGGTTTCTGTGAGTTAATTAATTGTAGTGCATTGCTTTCACTGGAGTATGTCCCCAATTAAATGTGGATTTCAGTGAAACCAAAAGATTGACAAACAATCCAAGATTACTTTTTCGAAATTCACAATTCTGCTCGCAAAACAGTTGTTAACAGTGTATCCAATTCGGGCGGTTATTTTTTGATGTTCTGATTTTCTAAAAAAAAACTGTTAAGCCTCTGTTTATTAAAAACAAATGGATTTCATCTCCAAAAGAAATGCGAGATTTTTAAAACGAATCACCTTCTCAAACTTTGCGGTTTAGATAGTAACACTCACGCTTAATTAGTGGTTAATTATATTATATTTTATATATCTCTCTTATTACATCTATTAAGATATTATACCACTATATTTATGTGGAACCAAGCAACCATTAAATTGTTCACCAGAACTATTAAGTTTTAAATTTTTAGATCATGTGGTCATGGAAAACCACGGAATGCTCCCACTGTTTAACCTGCACTTACAGTAATGCACGAAAGTGAATCACTGTTCTGCCTACTGGGTTACTTAGCGTAATGCAGGTGAAAGGTGATTTTAAGTTTTAGTTTTGATGAACTAAAATTTGCTGAACTAAATTTGAACTAAATTTAGGTTTGATAATTTGTTTTGAAGTTTTGAAGAATTAACTTGTATTCAGACAAGGGACTGTGTGTTCTTGACTAATAAACGTAGGTTAATAAACGGATACTAGTATACTCGTCAAATGTATTATTCTCGTTGTTCTTTAGGACAGCAGTACATACACCATGGAATCAAGTAGGTGTTTGAAATCTAATTGGTGAATTCCACGCTTCGAACTCAGAAAATTCTCCAAAGACCACGGCTTCATTTTACGGTTGATGAGCATCAACTTCTAAAAAAACAGGAATTAGAACTGACCGAAAACAATAGGAAATAATTACCTCCATAGGCTCTTTCTGTCGTAATATCGGTAATGAATTATCATTAGTGATATTGAAACCCCCTTGCTTGTACGTAAATGACCAATATCTTATCTACAATACGTTCAATTCAAGCCGTTTTTGAACGGTTTTGCTAATTGCATGCATTCAGTGGAAAGAAGGAAAGTCCTGTAAGAACGTCTGGATGCTTAATTGACTTTTCCACACACGGGGGTTTATTTCAGGCTGACACGTCGACTCCAAAAAAGTTGTTCTACTTTGAAGAATATACAGGACAATAGCGAATAAAGCAAAAAAAGACAGCTGCCACTACGTCACCACTGACTCAAAAAATCCGGGCCTGAGGTAGAGATCGAACGCACTGATACGTTCTGCCAGGTTGACGAACGATTCCTTGTTTTGAGTTTTGATTAGTCAACAGCGACAGACATTGGTGGGGAAATGAAATTGTTTATTTATTCGTATGGATGCTAATTGAGGGCTTGGAGATCTGATCCTACACGCACCGGAAGTGGCAGGCCTTTAAGATAAGTTTAGAATTTTTTGTTAAATTTTAACTTTATAACCTTAGGACAACTGGGGCACTGATTTGAGTTAAGATTAAAGATTATTTTCCATCAATTAGAATTTTTTTTAAAACGTTTCTTAAGTCTCCATGGGCTGGCGTTGTCGCGACGGAACCGGGTGGGTTCGTCAGCCGGGGTATATTTTGCTTATATATCTTCAATTAATTTAATCTATTTACTTTCAACATGTGAACTAATCTCAGTTAAAGAAATGAAAGTTGTACACCACCAGGCACCCGAAAAAATCGGGCACCTGGCGGGGATCGAACCCGCGTCTTCTGCTCAGGATGCCGGTACGGCCCGGGTTTCGGCAATTGATGACAGTGGCCCGTGGAGGAATTAAAATAGTAATTGCAGAACGGCAAATTGCAGGGCAATGAAATTCGTAAACTTGAGTCATTTGTTCCGTCTCGTTTGATTCAGGCCAAAGACAGTAGATAGCTAAATCGACCTCCGCACTTTCCCTGAACAAATCAACTATATCGCACAATTTGGAGCCTGCAATTAGCAGGCTCCTGTGCCAACTCATCTGGAAATTTATGGTCCTGAATGTGCTGTCAACTCCTCTGGGAAATCAATCCTGCCGCTGCCAATTCTCCCAAAGCTAAGATTATAGAAATTTATTTTTTAATGTTACATATTAAATATTATATTTTAAATTTCAATAATTTTTGTATCATTTCAAAGCAATAGGAGGGTGAAAAAGGTCCCTCTATGTCTATTGTGCATAAAATATTCAAATAAAATTGCACAATTAATTTGACTGAATTATTCATTAGTGCTGGTTCAGTAGAGACTTCAGCTAATATGAAGTGTATACTGCATTCGTAACCAGCTTAACTTAATTTTTAACACACAGCTGGTCAGCAGTAGCTGATATGGCTACAGCTGCACAAGTCACCCAGGAAACAAAACACCTGACTAAATTCTCAAAATTACTTCGAAATTTTTATTCAAAGTTTTCTGTGGCCAGCCGGTGTCACGGTGAAATTTTTCCCCCTAGAAATTTTTCCCCCCGGAAAAATTTCACCGGTGAAATTTTTCCCCCCGGAAAAATATCACCGGGGAGATGTTTCCGCCCGGAAAAATATCCCCGGTGAAATTTTTCAGGGGTGAAAGATTTAACCGTTCTGTTGTATATAATTTTTATCATCTATTTTCAACTTTCCAATTAATTTCTTTTTTCCGAATCGAATTTTTAATTGTTTCCTAATGTAGTTAACGATATGTTTTTGAAGTTATTTCAAAAGGAGAAGGCCCCAGCTCCTAACAAATAATAAAATTCTCAAAACTGAGAGTAATATAGATTTGCCTTGAATTCTTCCGTTTTAGAGATGCAACAGAATTTTTTAAAAAGGTCACAGATGTAGAAATGTTCAATGAGAGAGATTTAATGGCTGCACTTGATCATTACTGTACCTATGTGTTTTTGTAATGCTCCTTTATTTGCGAATTCGATTCCAAAAATACAAACGGATTAAAAAACGGAAATATAGAGTAAAATTTAAGTTGAACTAATTGAAGTTAAGCTAATTATTGTCCCTAAATTTTCAAGGATTTATTGGTTCTTTGGGCCTATTTATTTACAGCTCCTATATCCTTTGGAAAATTCCTAGGAAAGAGTAAATGCATAGAGTATAGTATAATACAAGATAACAAACGAAAGAAACCGAGTTTAATCCTTTTAGCTTGTTTAACTCAATTTTAAAGTTCTGGTATCTTAGCAGGGTTTTTACAAGAGTGCATAATTGCACTATATATAAGAAGAAGAGTAAGCCACTAGAGGGCTTCTCTTCACTGCATTGCGTAACGGTGCTCCGACCACAATACGCGAATGTTCCCCCGTTTGGTGGGGGGGTAGCTCTCTTCGACAAAGCATACCCCCCCTCCGTTTGGTGGGGGGGGGGTAGCCAACAGCCAATCAGATTACAGAGACCCCCTCCCCGTTTTGTGGGGGGGGGTAGGGCAGAGGATTACGGTAGTTTTTGCTCTATTTGAAAATGGGTCCCCGTTTGGTTGAGGGGTAGCAAAAAGAGGTCCCAGTTTGGTGGGGGGGGGTAGGCAAAAGAGGTCCACGTTTGGTGGGGGGGTCGCTAACAGCCAATCAGATTCAGCCAATCTTTGCCTGTCTTGAGGACCCCCCCCCAAAAGGGGACCCTTTTCTGTCGACCCCCCCACCAAACGGGGGAACATTCGCGTATTGTGGTCGGAGCACCGTTACGCAATGCCAAGAAGAGGAGCCCTCTAGTGGCTTACTCTTCTTCTAATATATAGTGCAATTATGCACTCTTGGTTTTTATGGAGACTTTTTGGAACGCTATAACTTTCGCAATTTTGGGAGTTGGAAAGAGCTTTATTACATCTTTGAAAGCTTATAATCAGAACATCCAAATGAGTTCACGAAACTAGCTAAATTAGCAAAAATTTTCTGACATAAATGCTAAATATAGGCTAAAAATTATTGAATATTGATTTCTCAAAACATTAGAATCGACCCAAATTTGTTTGTGTTCTGATAAGAAGGGCATATAGGCAGAGGAACTTTTTTGTACTTGGCTCAATAAGCAACAGGTCTTAATGCTCCAGAAATCCGTGCGGTGGTGACACGAAATTTCGCGAATTTTCCAGTGAGATTTCTATAGCAACTGGAGGGAGAGTTTTTAATTCAATCCAAGACAATTGTCCCTCCGCGATAGTGCGAATTTCATCCTGCCGAAAACCACGCGAATCCATTGGCTAGTTTTTGAGAAATCGATGTTCAAAACAAAATAATCGCAGTTTTACCAAAATGGTTTTTCGACCACACCTCTAGAGCAACGAACTCCAGCCAATAGGATTTGATAAAATGTGCAATGAGACTGTGTAGATCTAGTATAAATATATGTATTTATAAATATAGTATATGTATTTTCCAAAGGATATAGGATCTTTAAAGAAATAGACCCAAAGAACCAATAAATCCTTGAAAATTTGGGGACAAAAGAATCAGCTTAACTTCAATTAGTTCAACTTAAATTTTACTCTATATTTCCGTTTTTTAATCCGTTTGTATTTTTGGAATCGAATTCGCAAATAAGGGAGCATTACAAAAACACATAGGTACAGTAATGATCAAGTGCAGCCATTAAATCTCTCTCATTGAACATTTCTACATCTGTGACCTTTTTAAAAAATTCTGTTGCATCTCTAAAACGGAAGAATTCAAGGCAAATCTATATTAATCTCAGTTTTGATAATTTTATTATTTGTTAGGAGCTGGGGCCTTCTTATGAAATAACTTCATAAAAATATTGTTAATTACATTAGGACACAATTAAAAATTCGATTAGGAAAAAAGAAATTAGTTGGAAAGTTGAAAATAGATGATAAAAATTGTTTACAACTGAACGGTGAAATCTTTCCCCCCGGAAAAATTTCACCGGGGATATTTTTCCGGGGGGAAACATTTCCCCGGTGATATTTTTCCGGGGGGAAAAATTTCACCGGTGAAATTTTTCCGGGGGGAAAAATTTCTAGGGGGAAAAATTTCACCGTGACAACGGCAACAGTTCATAAGATAGACATGGTTTATATATACCATATTGCCTCTTATCCCCCCCCAGGATGTAATTTCTAATTGTATTGTCCGAGATTTGCAAGGAGTTGGCCGCCTTTGGGGGGAAACCCCCATGGGATGGAGCCAACGGGTGAACACGATGCGGTGAAAGCAGCATGGTCACTTCTGCTCCGGCAGTACCCTTTGTGAAATATTCTTTGTGTTTTCTATTCTTTTCGTGAAAATCTTCATAAATGATGAAACAAATTTGGACCTTAGCTAATCGGTTAGTTTTTCACTATGGAGTTAGAATTCAAAAGTTGTAGGTGTCAGTTAGGTGTTTGAATACGGGCGGGAACAGTTGTGCTTTACTGGGCAAACTCTATTGTTGGCAGCTGTGACAATTAGGTCTGGTGAATTTTGTTGTAAGAATTTTGTTATAATTTTAGAATTTCGTGTAATTTTGGAATTTTGTATTTGGTTCAGAATTATGAAACTGTATAGTGAATTTGGTTAGTGAAGTAAAAGTATCGTGTTCCCTAAATTTCTAGTTTTGTATTTTTCATAGATAGGCGCGAGGAGAAAGTATTTAGGCATACACTACCGAAGCGAGGAACCTGCATATTTCTTTATTAATTAGTCATCTAGCAGTACACTGAGCAATTACATTCCTACACCTTGATGACGCCTCGGATAATTGCATGCAGCAATTATTCAGTGCCAGACCTAGGCCCCACTTCCACTTAGATAGACAAAATTGGGTCTGGCACTACCCCTACAAGCGAAAGCGACAGGGGTGTGGCACTAAGTGAAAAAAAATTGAGGGCTTCCTTTCTAGGGAATTGCTTTCCGTTACAGATCTCAACAGGGGCAGCTAATTTTACGAAAACAGAAATTTAGAGGCAGACTAGATTGAAAAAATTTATCCTCACTGGCTTTCTCCGTCGCTATGAATCTGTATTGATAGCAAATCACCATGTGAATGTGTGTATAGAAGTACTTGCGTTTGTAATCACTGCAATATAAATATATCTATTTATTTAAGCATTTTTATTCAGCTAATTGTAGATATTCAACGGCAAGAGAAGAAGTGAAGGATTGTAAAGGCAACAAAGCTCTCTATTAAGCTTAAATGAAGTATTTTAAACTGACAGGTTGAATCCCACGCCGAGCGCTGAAAAGGAGCTCTAATTTGAAGAAAAATTCTGAGAGTTGTCCGAAGAAGAAAACTGAAAATAGCAGCATCAGTCTGCCAACTGAAAGTCTTACTGTAGGAAAGAAAGTAGGAGGAAGAAGCAGGATCTAATAAGTTACTGTAGAATATTATATCTTGTAAACTTCCAAAATCCATAAGCAATTTTTGCTACAGAAGATCAGAAATTTGCACAGGCTTGAGGGTTGAAGAACGGTGCTGCTTACAGAGGAATTCCAAAATTTAGAAATTTGAAAATAAATCGAGAAGCGATGTTCACGGACAAAAAATGATAACAACAAGCTAAGCCGACTTGTTATGAGTGGTTTATTCAGTTTTGAGAATTGTGTTGTAGAGAAAGTCAATGTAAAGTATGTGCAAAGACGTAGGCTACAAGCTTAATCGGGATTAAAACCGGACTTTCGAGTCATCTTTTGCGATACGAAGCCACTATGACTATATATAAGTTTGTCAATAAATAAACAATACATACATACATGCATACATACATGCATACATAGAGCATTTTCCCAGGTCCCCATATTGACGAAAAGATAAATTCGTACGAAGAATATTTCGTTCCGCCGGAATCGGTCCACGGACCTCCCGGACTGCAGTTAGGCGTCCCATCACTACGCCACGGAGCCAGCAGAGAAGAGCACATTTCTTCCATATCACCGGTGCTCTATGAACATATAGGCGCATTTAAAACCTATATATTATATCTTTGTACCGTAATCAATAATAATAATAATCTACGTGGCCTTTCTTTGGCCCTATATGATATGAATGTAATGTGGGTTATAGGAAAAACGTTTTTCAATGGGAAGGACCTTGGCTACGCAAATTTAACTGAAGCTCTAGCTTTAGTGACTGACGTGCCGTATGGTGTAATTTAGGACATAGATGTCTGTCTATGCTTTCGGAGCTTCCCACACACATATTTTTAATATATACTCTTGTGTTTAACCTCTGTGCACATGTTTATTTTATGAGGAATCATTTTGGGTTTATATTAAAAACCTCGAGTTTATCTTACATTTTTATTCAAATTTGAGGAAATATATCAAATAAAGAAAGCTTGGACAACTTCACAATTGCTCAGAAGTTTTGCTGTGTTGCTGAATTGCTTGCTAACAAGTCTTTCTCTGCCTAACTTATTCTTGGACTGTTTGACAAAGAAGCTGATCTGAACTTTGAAAAATTTTACTAAATTTGATACAAAACTACGTTTATTATTATTCATACAAATTTCATAAAATGGTTAATCTTACGAATGCCGTTGCCCCTCTCCCCAGTTAAAAAACTGAAATGAAGCTTTCCATTTATTCTTAATTTTCTATCAAAATTTATTTGTTAAGAAGGTCATCAGATTCCGTAGTACACAATCTGAAAATAACAGAAAGTGCGGTATCGTCCAATCTTTTGCAACTTTTTGCTGTACAACACAATATGACAGAAAGCAACCTGTGATTTGTCTTAAAGTACAAGTTGGAAACACTGTTCTGTATGTTCTTACAAATTCACTTCTGTCTTAATGTGATCGAAAACGTGTACTGTAAAATGTAAATGTATACTTTCTGTTAATTTGTAGAAAACATATTCTAGAGGTGACGGATCTTTTCCAGAAAATTCTTGCTAAAATCCGTGTACAGAATAAGAATCTTTTGAACTTTATGCCCATAAATGCGACCTATTGAATTTTGTGACCACGCCTGCAGACCAATTGAAGATTGTGACCATGGAGGAAAATTGTGCATAGTAACTATTTTGGTCTGTTTAAATGGTCTGGTTAATGCTTAAAATTGAAAAATTTAGTCAAAAATTAAAGGTTAACATGGATTCAGCTATTATGGTTACTGTAGCATCGAAAACTTCCAAATATTTCTGTATTATGACGATTACTCAAATTTTGCTTTATGCAACTGCTACCCAGATTCCAGGTCTGGACGGGTCCATGTATGACGGTCCGGGTCTGGGAACGGGAGGGATCCGAAAATTTATACCCGGAGCCAACTGTATCTCAAACAGATTTGGCTGGCTTGGCAAATTAGTTACTGGATGATCCAAATGTTTTCATATTTTACTAGGATGCAACTGAGGCTCAGAGCTTTCAAAAATTTAATCGTTTTCAAAAATCCTAAAATTTTGAAATTTTTAATATTTTCGTAATTTTTAATTTTTTCAACAAAATTGATTAGGATCAAAATTTTTCGTTTTTTGAAATCCCTGAGCCTCATCTCATGCAGCATTCTAATAAAATATGAAAACATTTGGATCAGCCAGTAACCACCAAGCTAGCCAACTCTGTTTGAAGGGGGATACTGTGGAAAAGATCCAAGTTGGGTATTAACTGGAGTAACGAATGTTAGAGTATAACAACATTTTCTTTTCCCATAAATTCTGCTTAAAGTGACAAATTAATTTTCACTATTATACATATCCATATTCACAGCAGGTTTGAATTCCTGGAGTAAATTATTTGCGAAATGATTTGCTCTGTTCACCGTCAATCTTGAGATAGTTGGAAATTTAAAAGTTTTGAACTTTTCCATTAGTGATAGCGAAAACAATTCGCTGTTAATTATTATTTATTCCTCACTAAGTATGCGGAGATTTCAACTTTTGATCAATATGAAAGATGACATTTCTTCTAGGGTTGGTGGTTAATCGGCGTCAAACCGGCTGGAAGGCGTCCGGCCGGCCCAGAGTGGAGCGAGAGCCCAATACGACCATGACCCGGCCGGCCGAGTAAGAAAAAGCAAAGCGAACACAGCCAGGCTAAGATTAACCGCTTCTGAAATACCAGCCAGTGAACAAAACTAAATTTCTTGGAAATTTATCAGATAAAACATCCAATCTATCTATGTAATTTAATGACTTTTATTTAGGATTTATACCTACAGGCATGGAATTAGACAGCCACATTTGCGATTTTTGTGACAAAGTCTACACCCAGTACAGTGCTTTCGTAAAGCACATCTGTCAAGGCACGACCTGTCATGTGTGCGGAAAAACCTTCAAATTGGCTCAATATCTCCAGCGGCATCTGCTCACTCATCTCAGTCGGGAGGAGCGATTTCGGTTTCCGTGCAAAGAATGCGGAATGGAATTTTTATCAGCTGCAGCCCGGAATTCCCACTATCGCCGAATTCATCAGCTAACGGAGCGATTTCAGTGCAGCGCCTGTTCCAAAATCTTCAGTGCTCGTATTAATCTTGAGGTACGTAATTAATTACGAAGTTAACGAATAGCAAGAGTACATAATTGATAACGATTACTCGTACTACTCGAAAGTCAATTGCACAGGTTGGTTCTGATCCGTAGATCTAAAATACGGCAAGTCTATTAAGGCTCTTGGTTGTGTTGTTGGTTGCCCGGTCCGGTGTCAGACGAGGTGCAAAGAGCCGGCCTGCCGTCCTAGCTGAAGCTGGCCAATATGTGCTAGGATCTGTCCAACTGCACATGCACGCAAGGAGTCTTGCCTCGATTAAATCCTGCCGTTCAAAATTTTTAAAACTTGACAGACTGGACTAAAATTGGTAGTAGTAGTAGTACGTTTTCGACAAACGCACAGTTCAATTAGTAGCAAAATTTGTCGATTTCGCGAGATTCGACTGTATAATATATATATATATATATATATATATATATATATATATATATATATATATATATATATATATATATATATATATATATATAATATTTTGGATTTATGAGGGGCCAAAAGAAACAAAATTTTTGTCTTCGATGTTGCTTAGAAGTTGTATGTGTGCACACTGCACGCTAACGGCTGACTCCCACAAATGTATACTTACTCTTCAGCTAAAGTCGACCGCTACCCATGCGTTCTATAGTTCGAAATAGACACCTTTGGATTATTACATAGTCATTTTCTCAGTAGCTTTCACCATCAATAGAGGCCTGTTTTCGAGCTTCAGCGCTCTAAGATACGGAGTTACAGAAATGTTCACTTTATACTAAGGAGATTAGCCGTTAGCGTGCAGAGCATGTTTGTTGTTTGTGAACCAGATAACAGCGAGCCTGCCAGCTGTCACACTCTTATCTATTATGTACACTTGCTCATATTAACAAGCACAACTGAGATACATAAAGGCAACTTCCCTTCTGTTTGGTTGCTTGCTAGTATAGTTTTCTTGTTTCAGAACCATTTCCGACGAATGCACACCGACGAACGACCGCACAAATGCCCGATCTGCGACAAAGCCTACGCGGACAAATGCACAATGAATATCCATGTGGGCCGGGTTCACGAGCGGCCTGCCGAGCCCCAACTACCCTGCAATATTTGTGGAAAGAAATTCCTCGATTCCCCCAGTCTAATACAGCACCGTGCGCGACACACGAACGGTTTCACTTTCAAGTGCGATCAGTGCGGTAAAGCCTACAAAGGCAACTACCAGCTACAGTATCACATTCGGCAGCATCACACTTCGGACCGACCCTTTCCCTGCCCGAACTGCCCGATGGCCTTTTCCGTCAAACATCGCCTCACACACCACTTTCGGATCAGCCATTTCGGCAAAGATAGGAAGGAGAAGAAATACAAATGTCGGGTTTGTCCGGATCGGTTTGGCGGCATGACCGACCGGAATGCCCACGAAATCCGGGTCCATTGTGGTGGCCGGCAATTCGGCTGCACCAGGTGCGATTCCGTGTTTCCGACTCGTGCTGTGGTGCTGCGACACGAACAGATGAATCACTGTCCGTGCTGCGAATTTCGCAGCGACGACTGGCAGGCCGTTCAGTCTCATGCGGAATCGGAGCACGGAATCGCGCCTGTAAAATCGACGCGGAAAGTTCGATGTCGGTTTTGCGACGAAATTTTTTCGAATTCTCGGGATCGCGACGACCATCAGGCGAAATTGCATTCCGAAGGGAAGACTAGCGCCTGTCCGGAATGCGGGAAAGATTTGATCACAGCCAGCGCCTTGTGTAGTCATCTTCGCTCGTTTCACAACAAAGGACCGGCGAAGAAGCCGAAGAAATATCCGAAAACCGTGAATAAAACCTATACTCATTATGTTGCAAACGAAGTGTTTATTCTGAAGCGAATCCGAATTAGATTGCCCAAACTGGATGAAGAACTGCTGGATAGATACAAATTATCAAAGGACTGAAAATGTGTTGAAATTTCATGCTTACTTGGACGTTTTGCAAACTTTGTTTTTCCTGAATAGGCTGTGTAATATAAAAGAAAGTAGAAAAGAAAAGTAGAAACGTAAATGCAAAATTTGTAAATCTACAGGAAAGGAGAGATTACCACAGAATGGTGCTTTGGCAATGGTATATCAAGTACTGTTTTAAAATTTTAGTTTGGTAAGGGGGGATCAGGAGGAACCGAAAAATTTTTTGTCTTCGATTTTGCTGAAAAGATGTATCTAGGGGTTTTCGGGGTCCTAGGTCATGAATCTGAAATCCGTTTTTCGATCCAGCTTTTCGTTAGCTCAGGCTAAGCTTACATCTTAAGCTTAGAACTTTAGCTTATATTGAGCTAACAAAAAGATGGGTCTAAAAACGGATTTCAGATTAGTGATCTACGACCCCGAAAACCCTATATACATATTTTCAGCAAAATCGAAGACAAAAATTTTTCGGTTCCTCTTGGTCCCCCCTCACCAAACTAAAATTTTGAAATTTTTTAAAATTTTTTAAAATTTTAAAATTTTTGCATTTTTGAAATTAGCAGGTCCGAAAACCTACCCCTACCAAATGGTGAGTACAGCATTAATCTCTTCCCCTCTGTAGCATCTGTCCATGATATATTTTAAGGGTGTAGCATATTTTTGTTGTGATTGAGTGGAGCCGCTAGAAGTCAATTCTCTGCCAAGTCTTGTCGTCTTACAGTTGAAATAGGCCTTTCCACTTCCACCTTTTGTTGTTTATAGTTTTACTAATGTAGTGACACAATTACTTCCTCTTTAAAATATCTCATTTTTGTTTATAGGCTACGTCGAGATTTGCACGAACGCTTTGAATTTTGTAGTTTTATCAACTTTGACTTTGATGTATTTGCTATCCAGTCGTTTGTACATTGATATACATTCATTATTCCACTGGAGCGGTTTATTGTATGTAATGCACGTATGTTGTTGCAAATTCCAATGTCTATCTATTTAACCTATCTAATCCTCTATCTTTAGCACATGGGCTACTATTTGCATTGTATGTACCTCTTTCATCAACCCCCTCGTCAAACGGGGACCACTTTTGACTACCCCCCCTCCAAACGGGGACCTCTCTTTGGCTCCCCCCCCCCAACAAAAGGAGAGGGTATACGCTGTCGATATGGTCGACCCCCCAGAAGGAGGAACATTCGCGTATCGTGGTCGGAGCACCGTTACGCAATGCCAAGAAGAGGAGCCCTCTAGTGGCTTACTCTTCTTCTTCTATTATATCAAGAGTACATAATAGTAAGAGTATGCCATTAGGCAGCTCTATGTTATCAGAACAAGAACTATGCTCTGCTCGCTAACGGCTTACGCCTCCCCCCGCAAATCAGACCCTTCACTTCAAAGAATTTTGTGCGCTATGTTTGTGTTCTAAAGCTCGAAGCAGGCACAAAATTCGCGCACGCACTGCTTGTGTTTTCGAGCTTAAGCACATAAACATACAGCGAGTGAGTGTACGCCCGTTTCGACTAGGTACTGATTTACGGGGGGGTCACTAGGGTCTGATTTGCGGGGGGTGGGCCGTTAGCGAGCCGAGCATAGTTTTTGCTCTGATAACATAGAGCTTGCCTAGTGACATACTATTATTATTATGTATTGATATTGATATTGATATTTATTGCCAGCCAAAAAGAGAACAAAAGTAAACCAATTAAGTAAGTGATTACAACATAAGTAATATAGATAGGTACGTTACAACAAACATATACTGAGAAGCATTACATACTAGGTATAATTTAGGCTAACAGCAGCCAAGATGGGCCGACTTTCGACTACTAACACCCGACCGCTTGCACTGTGGTTAAATCTTAAATTTGCGATTCGGTTTTTGAACGACGAAACTGAAGTGCAAGAAACAATTTCCTGCGGGAGGGTATTCCAATATCTCACTACCTTCTCACTAAAAAAGTACTTTCTTATATCTAAATTAACGTGATTAGCAACAATCTTGCAATTATGTCCTCTCGTTACATCAACTTCTCTCAAATTAAAGAACTCTTTAGAATTTAAGCCCGCGATACCATTAATAATTTTGTATGCCATAATTAGGTCTTTCTGAATACGCCTTGTTTCCAGTGTTGGCAAATTTAGTTTTTCCAAACGTTCAAGATAGGATAAACCTGCTAAAGTAGGAAGTCTTCTCGTAAATAACCTTTGCACTTTTTCTATCAACTCTATCTTTTTTGAAGTGTGGATTCCAAACCTCACTAGCATATTCCAACTTTGGTCTAACATAGGCCAAATAGAGTTTAACTAGCAAATTAACAGATCCTGAACGAAACTTTCTATAGATAAGATTAACCATTGAAAACCCAGTTTGCGCAACTTTGGCTAGGTGCTTTGAGAATTTCAAATCTGACGATATAGTTACTCCTAGATCTTTGCATTCATTAGCCGGAATTATTTGCTGATCATTAAAGAAATATTGCCAGTGCGCATTTGTGTAGCCCAAATGAAGTAAATTACATTTGTCAAACAAAAGCAATATTTAAAAGATTTTGCTTTGCCCATTGTGCGACATTATTTATATCTTGTTGCACTAAAATTTGCCCGATTGGCTCAGAGTACGAAAGATAGAGTTTTGTGTCATCAGCAAATATTTTTGCCGACATATGGGATAAGCAATTTTCAAGATCGTTCATAAAAACAAGAAAGAAGTGTGGACCTAGGATACTACCTTGGGGTACCCTAGAAGTAACTCTTTTAACTTCAGAATTACATCCATTAATGTTAACAAACTGCTGGCGATTTGTCAAGTAATCTTTAATCCAGCAAAATAATTTACCCGATATTCCATAAGCTTTCAATTTTTCAAGAAGTTTAGCATGAGATACTGAGTCAAACGCTTTGGCTATGTCTAAGTACAAAACATCAACAATATTTCTGATATCAATTTCACGTGTCCAATCATTAAGTGTTTGCAATAATTGACTAACGGTAGATCTTTTTGACCTAAACCCATGTTGGTTAGGAGAAAGCAAATTTTTTGTTTCTAGGTAATTTATCATTTCATCATCAACAATAGATTCCATAGTTTTGGCACAAGAGCATAGCAGACTAATAGGTCTGTAGTGGTTTACAACATGCTTAGAAGCCTTTTTATGTACGGGGATAATTTTTGCAGTTTTCCACTCCTGAGGAAGTATTCCTTGATTGAAGCAGCAGTTAAAAATAATGGAGAGGGGATAAGCTAACTCACGAGCAAACGTTACCAAAAACCACTGGGGAATTTCATCAGGTCCTGAACTAAGCTTTGGTTTTAATTTTAACAAGTGTTTAAGTACATTTTCACATGAAAACGAACACGAACTAAGTCGATAATTAGTTATTTTAGGAAACCTAAAATTGTCAGGTAAGTCATGAGTACTTGTACTCTTGATTATATAGAAGAAAATCATGGAGTAATGGTGCGAATGATACAACGTTGATACTCAAACAGCTTTCGACTCTGCGCTTACAATTTCAATTTATGCAATCATTAATCGCATTAATTTAATTTCTGCTCACATTAAATTCTTGAAAGTTCGGCTAACATAATGTGTTTTGTCAGGTACAAAACGTCTGGTTAGGGCACACAAACACGGTGATTTGATTCTGTTATCATTCCCCAGCAGTGTTTACACTAAGGGCGATATTTGGTACAAACAACATGATTGTACCCAATTATCAAATCAAATAAATAGCCCGTAATTTTGCTTACGGTTGTCAGTTTTTCCACTTGTCCGCTTGATTAAGCAGTTATTTAAAAGATCTTCTTTTTAATACCCTTCGTGTACGCTTTGTACAGTTTCGAGGCATAGCTCTAATGTCTACCCCAGAAAAGCACCACTGTTTTGATAGCGAGCTTGGTGGTCTGCTTGCCCTTCATAATCATACATGTGCTGGGGAGGGTTGGGAGTTCACGTAACACCAGACCTGAAGCTCACCCCCCAGAGGGGGTCCCTCATCCTCTCAATCCGGATTTTTCCGCTTTTTTGAGCAAAAAACCAAAAAGCTCCGATGTTCCGGGAGGCCGAAGGTGCCGGTTCACGCACCCCAAACTTCCCCTCCAGCACACGTGTGCTTATGCCCTGCAAAACCGCTATATTGCCCACCATTTCTTTTACAATCAGGGTCTCGGACAAATTAATGGGTCACATGAAACCATTATCTCTTGTTGGCATTGGAGCTCGTTAGCTTATGTAATGCAGACCATTTTATCTATTAGTAATAAAAATGCAGCATGTTACGTAGTTTCGCGATATATCTAATTACTCATTACATAAGCAGGAAAAACGAATATTAAGAAAAGTTCGTTTACCGACTTTAGTAATTGCCATGGGCTACAAAACTGTCTGCACGTGCCCATACTTACGCTTTGAATACAGTATGTTGTTATTCTACCAACTAGAAATGTATCCCATTTCCAACGTGAAAGTTTGGGCTGCAGTAACTCTGAATTCTCTAAAACTTCATGTAGAACCGTAGGCTTGCTTGGTCATTGATTACATTTTTTTGTAAAATGACCTGTTTCTGAACTACGTAGAACTAATAAATCACAATTTCACGAACATCCAGCCCATAGCAGTTTGAAATTTCCTATGGTTTGGGTCATACTTTAACATAGGGTCGTGTCCCGGTAGGGCTTCCTATTCCCAAAATATTTTGAGGGGACTTGTGCCTTGAACTAAAATTTTCGGGGGGGGGGGGCTTGCACCCCAAAAACATAAATTTGTGAAATGTTTCGAAAAATGAACGCTCATTTTATTAAAACTTGTCTTTTGAGACAAAATCATTAATTTTACAAAAAATTCAAACGTTTGCCCTACTTTCACTAATTATTAATTACATGTTAACTGAAAAAGTCCGCTGAAGCCGGAAGTTTTTTAAAATTTCAGTAAAATTTTTAAAATTTCAGTACAAAGACATATCCGGCTATTTTTGCTACAACCTCTTGCTCCTGACGACGGTTGGGATTGTACCTTGTCCTGGTTGGACGGAGGCTTGGACCCCCCCGACCCTCCCTCAAGTTAACCTATGGATTGAGTAGTAAATCAGTTGGTGTTATTGTAAGGAGCTTTTAGCAATTTTATAATTTCCCTCAACGCTGCGAGACAGTTCCATTTCAGGATTTTTTGAAGAAGCCAGCTTTCTCAGTTAGTACCGCCCTCCCCAGTGTGAAAATATGCTCGCTGTTAAACATTAAATTTAATGCTAGATTTTATTTATAACCCACAACCTACAATGCGAAAAATTTTTCCAAGGTGAACCGTTGTTACCTATTTTTCATTTATCATCATTTTTTATAATAGCAGGCAGACTGCATAATAATAATAGCGATTGAACAATTTATAATGAAGTAATATCTTATATATTAATAGATTGATCTGTATTACACAGCAACTTAAACATGAACGCGCTGATTGCCCTTTGTTGTTTGGCGCTCGTTTCAATGGCCTATGGAAAGGTAAGGATAATATCAAGTGTTCACAATTCTTCTACATTTAATAAAAAGGGCATTAGCTACTTGAGGGTTCCTTAATACTTTAACGTTCCCCCAACTGAAGGGGTCTCTAAAAGTGGTCTCCGTTGGGGATGGGGCTGATCCAGTTAGGCTAAGAATGGCTGTTCTGATTGGCTGTTGGCGACCCCTTCACCCCGCCCTCAAACGGGGACCACTTTTGGCGACCCTGTCCCGAAACGAGGACCTTTTCTGGAAATAAGCTCTGCACGGTATTTCATGCTTATCACTAATCACTATCACATGCCCTGTTAACATTGCTTTCTTAAATTGAGTTACTTATTAGAATCACTGGAAACTTGACTGTTTTTATCATTTTTGCACAGCTTAATTATTTCACCTTTCGTTTTTGTTCCTTTAGCAGTGCCAGTGCGGTCAGCTTAAGTCATGTCTTGAACAGGCCCATGAAAAACAAAAGGGCATGCAATCAAAGCCTGATGACTGTTATGCCCAGTATGTTTACAAATTTACAATTATAATTTAGTTTTAAGCTTAGAAGTTGCTTTCTTTAACTTTCATGCGTAAACTGCGGTTGGTTGTCAAGGCATAAATTTTAATAATTACCAATTGCGTGTTTTGGAGTTTTTATTCATTTTCGGTACATATACTGCTTCTACTTTGTTTTTCTTCTGCGTTGAGCCCCGTTAATCTAGCTTTTAGACTTTCCTTTTGAGCGATATTTCGAATCTGAAGTCAAAATGTTCATATCTTAGGTCAGAGACCTTCACGGGCCTGAATTTTCAGGCCCGGCCCGACCCGTTAAAATTTCTGCTCGGCCCGGCCCGGCCCGGCTTGTTTCAAAAATTTTGAACCTCGGCCCGGCCCGGCCCGGCCCGCTCCAACTTAGGCCCGGCCCGGCCCGGCCCGGGCCAATTTTCTAATTTTTTGCCGTTGCCCAAAACAAAAAATGTTTCGTTTTTCGGAACTTATTCGTGTTTAACCATTTTAAGCGATTTCTCTCGCTCATATTTTTATTAAGTATGTTCAGTCCTCTGTTCGGTTTTTTGTGCTTAATAGGGAACAGGTCACTGCTCAGCTCGTCGATTCAAGGAAAGCACGAAATATACCATAAATTAGGACGAAAACATACATACAAAATATTAAAATAAATAAAACTGCATTTAGGATGATAATGTACAATTTAGAGATAGTATATAAACACAAGTACACTAACTAAGTCCGGCAGTACTCTTCTAAAAATCTACGAAATTCAAGAAAAATCGAAATATAATTCCACTGACTATAGAAAAGTTATTTTAGAAATTAATATAATTTCTAATAAAAATTGACAAAATTGAAAACAAGACAAAACTTTAACTGAAAACACCAGGCCCGGCCCGAAGCCCGGCCCGCTCCAGTACTAGGCCCGGCCCGGCCCGGCCCGGCCCGCACCCAAATTTTTCCTCCCGGGGCCCGCCCCGACCCGGCCCGGCCGGGCCCGCCCCCTCCACCCTTAGGCCCGGGCCGGGCCGGGCCGGGCCGGGCTTACGGGCCTGAGTAAAGGTCTCTACCTTAGGTGCTGAATGTGACAAGTCTTTTTGACAAGATTAGTCAAATTAGTAAAATTTCAAACATGAAATCCCCTATAAATGTCAAGTGGAAGATTGTCCCTATAAAGTTAATTCCTTTACAGTTTAAGCGTACTCATAGGCTGACTTGCTTAAAATAATATTGTAGATTTTGTAATTTTCAGATGCAAATCTCACTTGGGTGAATATGAGGGAGCTCTGGACACCTGTCATGACAGACGAATGCGCGACGAGAGGACCATGAGAGAACTCCTAGAATCAAAGAAGGAAGAGGTTATGACCTGCATGTTACGCGAATCCAATGCGTACGTTTCCCTGTAAACAAATTTTAAGCGCGCTGTATTTCTAACTGCTTTGGGCATTTTCAATTTTACAGACCGAATCACATCATACTGCTGTCACATGCCACTTCCCGCTGATTATTTTTTGAATCTATGTGTTGTTTGTCGTAGTAGTTTAAAGGTTTTGTTGACACTGGCAACTTTGGTGCTACGGTTGCATTTTGCCAGCCAGAGCTGCTATGTATATTCTATGGGACTGAGAAGGGAGAAGCGGTACATGCCCCAAAAGTTAAAATGGAGGTTGGCATTGTCCAGAAAGCATCTTAGCTGTACATCACTTTATAAACAGAAGTACGGCCTGGCAGATTCACGTTTACGACCTGCAACTGCATCTAAGCTTCGCTGTCATCCTTCTGTGAATATTTATGGCGATTTCCAAGTTTCAGTTTTTTGCATGTTTTGAACCAGTTTTATAAGTGTTAGTTGCTGTTGTTGTTGTTGTTGTTTGCTCCATTAGACATCATTATGTGATAATCATCACCCGAAGGTGCAAAATATTGGCCGGGAAACTGGCCCCGTAAGATTGGCCAAAAATAACTCAACCAAGTTTTTTTAACAAAACAAATCACTGTATGCGCCTGTTATTGAATGAAATTAGTCTACCGGTCTATTTCAGATGCACCGACGATGCACGATTTGTCCGAGATCTGAGACAGAGACGTGATCATCATCACGGCGATAATCATCATCGTGGATCTCCTCAACTCGTCTATCAACGCATGAAAGAATCTTTTTCCAGTGTAAGACTTAAGCCAATTTTATATTTCTTTGAACTGCTTTAGAACAGTTACCAAATAAACAACAGTTAAAGCGTTGATAGCAATAACATCAAAATAATTATGCTAATTGTTGGAGGATTTTATGTTTATGATGTTTTACGCATTTACGTCTGGATTTAAATTACAATGAAAAGAGATAGAACCTAAATTATCATGCACTAATGTTCTAGTGCTTTAGGGGAAGTTGCCCAAATATGGCCAAATCCGATTTTAGCACAGAAAGATAGGAGAAAAAAGTTTCCTAATATGGACACCTGGGTTCCTAATATGGACAAGAGGTGCCAAATATGGACACACGCTTTATCATAGCGGCAACATCAAAGCATTTTAGTAAAAACGCTAAAATATGGCATTTTCAAAAACAAAACAATATTTTAAATATTGTGTTCAACCTCTGAGACTATATTATGCTTCATAAAGCTATTTTTAGCTTTAAAATTTGTACAATGACGGTTTACTGCTAATTCAACTGAAATCATCAGTTTTTAAGCAAATTTTTTATGAATAATTACATCAAAGGTTCATTTATCAATTCGCCAAAACTCTTACATTAAGACTTCAAGCAAAAATCAGCCAGATCTTACAACTGAAAAACCAGTGGTTTTTACATGTAAAATAGGTTAGATTTGCAACTCAGTTCAGGCCAGATTTCATTAATATTATCCATTTTAGTTTCACAGTTAAATATTTCATGAATTACAAGTTTTGTCTTCTGTGACTTTTCAGGAATTCGGTGTCATGTCTGACTGTATGGATGAATGCTTGGGTGAACACGGCCCAAGGAAGACGGGTGGAGGAAAGGGTCCAATGGTTGCCAAAACTTTCAAGAAGTGTGCCGACACTTTGGGGTAAGATTCTAGAAAACCATTATATACTATAAAATTAAAGTTCTAGCCAGTCGGAAATGAGTACAGTCATGGCTTTTTGTCGTTGGAAAAAGGACAGTAGTACAACCATCTCTGTAGGTATTTTAAATTCAACTGATAATGTGTAGCTAAACGTGTCGAAGCTGCTGGACGGTATAATTTCCAAGAAGGTTGTGCATGATAGAGGGACGAACAAAAATGTTGTATCACTACGGCATGTCAGAACCGAAAAATTCTATCCTGAGATGGGGATCGAACCCACCATCATCGGGTTAATGCACCGATGCTCTACCAATTGAGCCACCCAGGGCCCCGTTGCCTAAAACACTATTACTCCTGAGTCAGGAGTAATTACTAACGGAATGTCACAAGTAACCGTTGCATAAAAGCCAGGTGTTATTAGTCTGAAAAGTTATCAGTGTCAGCAGTAAATTCACCCCTGAATTTTACTAATGAAAAACAGCAGTGCTGCATAAAAGTTATTAGTCTGACTATTTTACTGCTGAATATAGCAGTCATTTCTACGGGTCAATTTTTCCGTGAATGTTGGAAATATTAAGTTTCTTTGAGTTTTAAGATGTATTTTTGGATTTTCTCATTCATTACTTTGTGTGCCCTAATTTCTCCATATTTTCTTTTGTTTTTCTAATTTACGGTTTTTGGTAATCATCGAAATTTGTTTATAGTTTACATACAGCTAGCTACGCATTCACACAAATATTCACAGTCGAAATGAATTAAAACTATTCCAAATAAATGATGATATTTACTTGAAAATTTTAACTCCTCAGTTTCTGCCTTATAACTAGTGAAAAATACTGCTGAAATGTCATTAGTAAATTGTAAGAAAACCGTGAATAATTACAAGTAAGGAGTAATAGTGTCATTAGTTTTTTATGCAACGCAAATTTCACGACTAATGACACTACTAGCTTTTTACTAATGACATGTCAGGAGTAATACTCCTGACTTTTATGCAACGGGGCCCAGGCGTAAAATTAAGCTTGAATTTGAACCTAAGCTGTCTGTCCAGTTTTGCACATACAGCTTGGGCGAAAAAAGGATACAACCTTTGCCTTGCCAAGATTGGAAGGAAACTACCAGCCTTAGAGTTTTCTTTATCAGTAAACTTTCTTGTTTGCCTTTTTCATTCCGCTGGAGCGGAATATATTCCCCGGGTTTATAGCATGTCAAAGTTGTATAGGGTCGTTATTGTTGTCAGCTATCTTCAACACATGGGCTAGTGTATTTATTTTTTAAAATCAGTAGGAATCGTAGAAAGTAACCCCATTAGATTTCAGATGAATCCTATCAAACGCTATTCCAGACTTCTACTGAATAATCTCTTAGTATTTACCCTTTTATGCCCGCGGCGGCCATTTGGCACAAGTGGTGATTTTTGGCATCTTATTTTTTGGGACAGGGTCCAGTTGCCGGTTGGCTATCTGGACATTTGCTCCTTTTATCTTTAACACATCCACCCTATTTTGGAGAATATTTCGACGCCTGCTTGAAAAATTTAGTTTCTGTGGCATTCCGCCGGCTATGGAAATTTTGATGATTTCAAGCCCTGTTCAAGCGCTGCATTCAAGCAAATCCAGAGCCGGCTGTAGTTCGTCGGCAGAAAGGTCGTTCCACCAGGTGATGCGGGAGGTTATGCGCATTAAAATAACGTATAGTTGATCCCGTCTCTGAATCAAGTCTTGCAGCTAGAAATAAATTTATTGAATTTTTGCAATAAAAATTTAGCGAAACGTCGTACTTTGTCCGACTTTGACGGCTTCTAACTTTTCTTGGATGCATCGGGGATCCTTCAATGACGGATTGTGAAATATAGAGCAATTAATTCTCTATCGATTGGTGGCAGTCCCATCTCTCTAGGTGGTCTCAGTACAAAATGGCAGCCAAAAATGTAAAATTGGTCGTTTTGAGCCGATTTCCCCGAGAAATCTTGGGCGGAAGAGTGTTAAGCAATATTTTGCGGCAATATTAAGCAATTAAGCAATATTAAGCAATAAAAAACCGGCTGGTCAAAAAGTGCTCCCGCCAAAAATCCGGTGGCCGTCCCGCGGGGCGCAAAAAGTGGAAATGCGTTGGATGAAATGTCCTGATCGTTTGAATTGCAATGACTCAGGGCGCAAAACATCGATTAATGAAGCTCCATGTATTGTTTGTTTATCCAGCAACAACATATGTACATGTCAAATCGCAACGCCTTGCAAAGGAGAAACTACAGTTTCAAATCTAGAAATTTTTATTTTTAACTGGTTAATTCAAATGAGTCCTAATCCTAAAGTCATTATTTTGGTAAAGCAACGATCCTCAAACTACTAAGAAAGCTGCAGGCAGATTATCGGAAAGCAGTTTAGTGGATAGTCAGTCGACCTGCACCTGACCGCGCAATAACCTGTGATCAAATCACAGTTGAATATAGAAATTTTTTAGAAATGAATTTTAATATTTAAATCCAGACTTTTTTTCGGCCACCTCACCCCAGTTGGTATTCCGGTTAGGGGTAGTGTCAGCTTGTTTCCAAAGTTTGTTGGGGTGTGGGGAGCTGACACTGAATAACTGCAATCGCAATTATCCGAGGTGTTCTCCAAGGCTATCAAGGCGTTCATTACTTCAACCGTAATGAAGGCCCCGTGGCAGCGCTCACCAAGCAGGCGGCCGCCCCTTGCACATGCTCGGTAAATTGCCGGAAGGGGGGGGGGAATTCAAGGTTTCCCCTGAATTGCTATCTGCGGCTCCTGCTGGCGCCGGCACGAACGACTGTCTGAGTAGATCTATCGTTCGAATAAGGATCCTACGGATCCCAACTTTCGTGTTTGTGGTCGATGTGTGCAGAGGGTACATCAACATTCCCCTCCGATCAAACAGTGCATGGCGTTAAAGAAATGGTTAGTCACCTGCAATCAAGCCGAATTTCTAATAAATTAAAAAACTTAGCTGGTCCCTTTCCTTTGTACAGGCCACTTTGTCTGCGCCTGGTAACCCCTGGCGCAGGAGGGGATCCGGTGCTGCACTCAGTCGACTAATCATGATGTTGTTGTTAAAATATTAACGTCCGTTGTAACGTAGAATCGTTTAAGTTGTCCTGCGGCATGTTCATCTTGAGAGACCGTGTAGCAAGGGAAGTGATAATGTGCTTTAGGCAGAAAAGCTATGTGATGAATCTGTCGAATAGTTGCCGGAATCGACTGTGCAAGTTCTCTTTTCCGTAAATAAGATCTCGCGAAATTCAGATTGTGAGAAAACCGAAAATAGGGCAGATATTTGAAACGTACTGACGCTTTTGATTCCAGAGTACCAGTGCTTCTCTTCCATGGCAGAACGATAAGAATATTATTGTCGAAATCCATTTCAACACTTCGTTAAGATTTATTGAAAAAATATTCCCAAACTTAGCTTAATTTGCGGCTATTCTATCTTGCTTTGATATATTTTGAAATATTTTATTTATGACGATCCTAAAGTAAAACTCAGACAGCATGCTGTTTTCTATCTCTCTCTAAATCCAGACTTTCGTAAGACTTATTAAATCTTTGAATAAATACAATCAGGCATTTTCTGTAAGCTAATGATATCTGCATAGCTCAACGGCGGAATATTGCCCCTTTTAGGGGTAGACTTGTTATATTTATTGTTTCATTTTGTTTGTTTTCACAGCTGTGAAATCGACATCGCCGCCGTGAAGTCTGCCTACCGTCGATGTCAACCTGAGCGCCCCACTGGTGTTGGATCCAAGAGTGACCATTGCAAATGCGTGGCTGAAGCCTTCGGGTAAATAGGTTGTGACTAGCCTTTAGCATATGGATGCAAAATGTTTTTGTGCGATAACTAAACTAAATTAAAGCTATAGGGTCTTAAGAAGTACATATGGTTTCAAAGGGTTTGTCTTAGTTTTATGAAATCTATTCTTAGTAAGGGTTGACTCGATTCACACTGAATTCACACACATTCACATAACACACACCTTTAAGTTTTAATGAACAAAACTGCTTTAGCTGTCAGTTTAAACATTAAGCTGTGCACTATAGTCCTTAACACTAGCTTTAAAACTTCAAGAGTTTTTGATTTTAAGTGTTAGTTTTCGAGAGCTCCTAAGCTTAATTTATAACAGCTGGAACACTGTCGCTTAAATCCAGACATTTTTAACAACTTCAGACTGGTGAAGACTTAAGACTTAGTGTGAACCGACCTTTAGAAAGCAAATTTTTATGTATTAATTTTAATATTCGTAAGTAATTTTTGTTATGCTATTATGGAGTGTTTAAGGATTTTAATTCATTATTTATTGTTTTAGGAAGAGTGATTTCGATTGCACTCATGATGACTAAATACAACGAAAGAACATATTGTGCTCTTTTAGAGTTGCTCAGTAGTGCCCTTATATGCATTGACTTGTATGCAACTTTTGCTATTAAGAGCCTGCATCTGATGCTCTTTTAATATCAATTCAAATTTAAATCAATTTAATCAAATTAAATATCTACCGGATCAAAAATTTTGATTGCTGCTTTTGAAGCGAACGAGGTTGATTAAAACTCGTTCAATCCGACCGCTTTAATTCGCCGAGTGAAATGGTTTCTAAGTTTAATTGGTCATTAACCCTCTTCTGTCCAAGACTTCTCGAGGAAAGCGGCTCAAAATGACCAATTTTAAGTTTTTGGCGACCGTTTTTACTGAAAGCACCTACAAAGATGGGACTACCACCAATCGATAGATAGTTAAATTCTCTATATTTTTGAATCTGTAACATTAACATAGGGTAAGGTCCTGGGGAGGCTTGTCCCCAAAAAGTTTTGAGGGGCTTGTACCTTGAACAAAAATTTTCGGGGGGGGGCTTGTACTTCAAGAATAAATTTGTAAAATGTTTCGAAAAATTAGCGCTAATTTTATTAAAATTTACAGTTTTTATCAAAATTTGTAGTCCATCTTCAATTTTTGGAAACAAATTCAAAATTTTGCTTGATTTTCCCGAGAAAATAAACATTTTAGCTTAAAAATTCCGGCAAAGCCGGAAATTTTTTGAAATTTTACTGTAAAAACTTATTTTTTCATGCTATTTTTGGTTACCCCTTGGCCATTTTTTCGTTACCCCTTGTCCCCAACGACGATAGGGCTTATACCTTGTCCGGGTTGGGGGGGCTTGGACCCCCCAGACCCCCCCCGCGTTAACCTATCTTTTATATAAGATAATTTATTAGCATTTTGAATAAATTTATCCTGTAATGATACAGACGGTACAATGTTAATATGTATAAACCAGGGGGAGTTTTGAATTGTGAAAAGGTCGTGAGAGTTTCAATTCAAGGAAAAATGGATAGATAAAGTTTTTACACGATACGATATTTTGTTTTCAAATTGTAGAGTACTGTTTTAGAGTTATAACCCTTTTTTCTTTGCCTACATCTATACATCTAATAAAATAGGCTTTGGCTGAGGGTTAATTTAACCAAGTTATATCTCATTTGAACACTGGTTTTAAGACTACGATATTCCAGGAGGTTTATGCAACCCACAGATTATCTTAACATATTACAAATTATCACGTCACTCCTGATTGGCAGATTCTCCAGTTAAGCTGAACACAAGTATTGCAGTTCGATATACAAAGTAGAACAAATTTTTCTACCTCTTCTTCAGGTTTCGCGTTAACCGATATCAAGATAAAGAAATACTATATCTTCTACTAAACTTATTTGTCTACTCATTCAAAGATTTAGGCTACGACTCCCCAATGCAGATAAGGCAAACGACTGAATATTATGACTAAATTAAATATTGTGACTAAACTCATGTACTTAATATCATCAAGAGTACATAATCATAGCAGTCATACTGTATGTATTATAAGCGTGACACATCCTCTGCACGCTAACGGCTCAATTGGACCCCAGTGATCCCCCGATTTCACGCTACAGCGTGAAAAACGCACAAGGGCGCTGCTGTAGCAAAGGAGTCAATCCCTTTTGCAGTGTGCTTAAGACAATATGGCTGCAATATGGCAACGTAATGCTGTAAAATCCTTGCAAGTTTTTCAACCAGCGACTTCTGCGATGGGTGGAACTTCCCCTGGCTATTCCCACTGGCTTTCGCCACTGGCCCTTTTATTTCTGCACTGTTGGTAAAGCTACCGCTTTTGTACAGCAGACGCATCCGTGTGGTCGGCTGGTTTGATGCCGATCTCGTACCACCGGGTGCCCGATTTCTTCGGGCGCCTGGTGGTGTGCAACTTTCTTTCTTCTTTAATTGGGTTCGTGTACATTGCGGTGGGAGGCTTGAGAGTTGTCTCGCTCTGCTCGCAGTGTGCCATGCACTTGTGCTTTGGAAGTTGCACACATTGGATTCGAATTCCGGTTTAAGCTCATTCCACTGAAGCACCCGTGGCTCAGTTGGTTAGAGCGTCTGCGCGTTAACCAGGAGACCGTGGGTCCGAGTCCCACCGGGTGCCCGATTGTTTCGGGCGCATGTTGGTGTGCAACTTTCTTTGTTCTTTAATTAGGCATACTATTCGTCGAGTGCTTCCATTTTATATGTCTCATCATGTTATGTTTTCGTGAAAACAAAGCTCCGCATATCTCACATTCGAAAGGTTCCATCTTCTCGTACTACTACTTTCTACTACTACTATTACTACTACTATCTACTTAATATCATCAAGAGTACATAATCATAGCAGTCATACTGTATGTATTAGCAAAATGTATGTATGTATGTATGTATGTATGTATGTATGTATGTATTAGCTAAAGCCTTTAGCGCCTCTCTTGAGTACACCAACAACTAACCCACTTTACTACATCATCATGACCAATCTTTTGCCAACCACCAAAATTTGCGCGTCATCATGACAAAGCAATTTGTTCTGCTCTCCAGTAGATGTAGTGTAATAAAACTTATCTACGATTACACAGAGTAATCTCGCAGAACAATGTTTGTGTCTTAACATGTTTTTAAAAACATGGTTCAAATTAGCGCCAAAGAGCTGGAAAATTTTATGGAAACATAAAGAAAATCATCCAATTGATAGAAAACTGCATCAATACATCTCGCAACTGAGTGCAGTGTCGTCGTGTATAAATACAACTTTGACGAGACTATTGGAATCAATATTCATGGGCAAAAAACAAAAACCCTGAAAGTACTTTCCTAAGTTTCATTAAAATCGAAAATATACTAATGTAGTCTAACTGAATATTGGGAATGCCTTTATTGTAAAATCTGGGCGTATATTGTATATTTGAACTATTTTAGGAAATTTACGACAGAATGACTGATTTCGTTCTTTCCGCATACCCTGTTTAATTCAGAATTCTTCAACTTTGAAAACTAGCGCGTGCGTTGAACTAACACTGTACGCAATATTTGTCATTTTAGTAAATGATAGTAATCCTAGCAATTATGTAAAAGTTGAGCGTGGGGGGTTTATCGGGAATGTTACAGAGCAATTAAATTAAAAGTGGTGGACAGTGTAGCCATTGCAAGTTTAATGAGTGTTGTGTTAGGTTCTTACTCAAAAATATTGCTGACTTAGGCGCCAAAAATAAGTACTTAGTTTGATGTACAGCACGAAATGTTTCATTTGCTGCACAATTATTATTCACCAGTGTTAATGTCCGACAACGTGCAGCGGCTCATTTTTTCAAGTGCTCTCCGAAGCATTGATAGAGCACGATATAATATGGGAATCATTTCACAGCGCAGTGCCATTGGCTGATCCGTGCGTAATTTGCTATGAGACACATCTTCTGTGCAATTTTGACAATTGCACAGAGGCTTGCGGCAACAGGACTCGGCTGTGCCTCAAATGTATCAATCAAACCGCCATCAGTGGCTTCAGCAATTGCTACTGATGCCGTGAGGTATTCACAGGCTTCATTGCCAGCGGTGTATATCATGCGCTAAGACTACGTTTGTTGTTGCTATCTCGTTAAATTGTTGCTTTTGGTGGCAACTTTGTAGCTTTTTCCTGTCATGAGATTTTGCAAATTTTGGTTGTTTGCTGTAAAAACCGGACGCTTTCGCTGAAATTAAATTTTACATTAAAACAACTGCAATAATCAAAACTTCAGGATGCGTGTACATTTAAATAAATTTTCCATAACGAAGAGCGATTTCATAATAACCAAAAGGTTCTTCAACAATTTGAAATAAGTATTGAATGAAATGATAGAATTTGGATTAGTCGGCTAAAAACCTGACAAACTGCACTTCTTTTAAACTTAGTTTAAAATTCCAAAAACAGAATTCAATTTCATTCTATCCATAAAAACGATTTTAAGCTACATTTTGGTAGAAAAATGAAGCTCCAGGAAATGTATCAGAAATATTGATTCAAAATTGATGACTACAAAAGGAATCAGCAACTTTTTTTCGGCCACCTCACCCCAGTTGGTATTCCGGTTAGGGGTAGTGTCAGCATATTTTCAATTTTGTCTGGGATAGGGGAGTGCTGGCACTGAATAACTACAATTGCAATTCTCCGAGGTGTTCTCTAAGGCTATCAGTACGTCCATTACTTCAACCGTAATGAAGGTACCGTGGCAGCGCTCACCGGGACGGCGGCCACCCCTTGCACATGCTCGGTAAATTGCCGAAAGGGGGGACAAATCCAAGGTTACCCCTGAATGACTATCCGCGGCACATGCTGGCGCCGGACAGAACGACTGTCTGAGTAGACTTATCGTTCTATTAGGGATCCGTAGGATCCAAAGTTTCGTGTTTGTGGCCGGATTTTGCATAGGTGACTCATCCAGCTATGCTAGGCCTGTGCGGATGCCTCAAGCAATAATGATTACTAACAAGGATTTGCAAAGTAAGGTGACCAATTAGAATTATCCTTATACTAAGCTTATTACTATCCCAATGTTCTCCTCCATTATCTGACCTTAAAATTATCTGTCTAGTGCCTACTTGTACTCAGTTGTCAATGTTTTGGAACATTGCGAACGTTGCAAGTCTCGTAAAAGTTAAAGACACTGGAGGAATAAATTCAGTCAAACTTAACTTTTGTGTCACTCTTTTACTGAACAGAGTTTCCTGACAATAGAAAATGATTCCAGTATCCACCAATCTACCACTCTGAATTAACCAAAAACCAATGTGAAATAACCAAAAAAGAAGTATCCATTCTTCAGTTGCATAGTTGAGTTCAGTTAACCGCTATTCCATTTGAGTTTTATAATTTCCAGCTTCGCAACTGATATGTCAGTATGTATAAAATCCATTTTGGCACACCTCTGTAGCTAGACTATAAAATGAATTTGTTATCTAACTATCATGCAAGGACCTTCTATGCACTTTTCATCGGATGGTAATGGGAGTAAAATTAGTTTATGGACGTTTAAAGTTTTTGCAAATTTTGAAATTTGAGATACTACACAAAGATGAGCACATAATTCACAGAAAGTCACGCTCAGTAGCTCGTAGAACTGAAGTTCGTAAATGTTCTTTTCTCAGTGTAGCATTTCTAGGGTGCTCACACTGATGTCCAGTTCAACACATTCACAGCCTCAGAGAGCTTTAAAGAAAACCAATATGCAGACCCTAAGGCCCACAATATACAGACAAAAACCACAAAATGCAATATCCATCGGATCATCGCCACTGTTTCCTGTCTACTTTTAGTTAGCCAACGGAACCAATTCGGGAAACCTTTTGAGGCGAAAGAAGCAAATGGGAGCATAACAAATATGTAGCAAAACATACAGGTAACCTTTAAAGGCAAAACCAGGAAACGACAGGGTAGAATTTTACTGTACAACTGTACAAACAAACGATAGTTCAAAATATTTTAGCTCCATCTACTGTTCTTCACAGTTTGAGTTGTCGGTCTATATTCCATATTCTCAGCTAACTTAAATTAAATTAAAATCAAAATTAAAATTAAAAATTGAATCCACAGAACATTTTTACAAAATCCATTCTAGATCAATGCACTTTCAGAAATGGTTTGTATCATTGATTTCATTGTTCTCCTCATAGCAAGATTTCTACGAATTCAAAGAACAGTTACTGAAGACAAACTTACACCATATTCCTCTCCATTACAGATGTAATGATCGAAAAGAGTACCAAGGGACCAAGAGCAACGGTTGTCACCGATATGCAACATATGATATATGTGTTCTTTCTTCGAGGATCAATATTCCAGTCGTGGTAGTCTTCTACACAGGTTTGAATCAGGATTCGGATTTATCGTTCGCAACAGCAAAACCTGCCACCATTTTTGTTAGAAATTCTCGAATGCGTAATGAAAATGTGGTAGGAGATCTGCATAGCGGCAGCAGGGTTTTAATTAATCACAATGACTAGGCATAGAGGTCGGGAAATAACAAAGCTGGTCATAAAGTTTAATTTTATGACTTCACTTAACAGTTCGTTCACTTATGATGACCATAAGACATGCACAGTACAAAGAAAGGAAAATGTAAATAAGGAATAACTTTGTTTGCAAAAACTCAAACGCATTAAAATGTTTGTAAATGAAGAAAACGTTAAAAAAGAATCAAATGGCTCGAAATTGGCAAACAGTCCTTGTTTTTATTATGTAATTCTGAATTCTTCTCGAGATGATAGCTATTCCTAAAACGGACTGTTGGAATATTATACGAGATAATGCTCAAAACAAAGATTTATTTAAGTGTGTTGGTAACAAAAATGTAAATATCGTGATTTCTTACTGAAATATAAACAGTAGCTTATGTTTCATTCAACCACTGATACTTAATCTGTAACTGTTTGGGAAGAGACAGAAAACTAGTTTAAACGCAGCTATTCACTCAGTATTATCCTTCCAATTTGAGGAAAACACAATGAAAGAAAAACAGTCCATATTTTCATTTACCAATTAAATTCCGTTGTAGATCAGTGCACTTCCAGAAATCGTTTCTATCATTCATTTCATTGTTCTCCGCACAGCAAGATTTCCACGTATTCAAAGAACAGTTACTGAAAACCAACTTACACCATATTCCTCTCCATTACAGATAATGATGATAGATAGATAAGGTAATAAGATGATAGATGGTAATAAGGTGATAAGATGGACAGACAAGGTAATGATAGAAACAATTTCGGCACCAAGGGCAGCGGCTGTCATCGCCATTCAAAATGTTGGCCACACAAGAACGGCAGTGCAGGTTTACCATTTGACTTGGGGTAAACATCGACTAAGACCACAGTCCGCCGGATTGTGAAAGCAGACCACACATATGGGTTGGGGAGCGAGAATTAGCGGGAATGAGCACCCCTGCGTCCGGGTGGTACAAATCCCACATAGCTTGTTGCTCTTGCAACACACATATTGATATATTGATATATCTTGCTATATTCATTATATCTTGATCACTGTTACAGGGTTCATTAATGCGTTGGGCACTATAGCCCATTAAAGCAAACATAACTATTTGCATGGAAATAGAAACAATACCGTCTTCAGGCGGCATAAACAGCAGACTGACAATTTTTCGTTTTGCAAACCCTTGTCATGAACTTTTATTGTTTTATGACCAATACTTTCCGTGGTAGCCATGACATTGCGGTTTGCCATGGGTAATATTATTTAAATATGATGAAATGTATTCTGTCATGACTGAGTCTTATTGCTAGGTCTGCTGTCAAATTATGGCATTTTGAGTGGTATTCCTAGACATGCTGCCTAATTAATTTTATGGCATTCTGAGTGTTTGCATAGACATGAATTCACATTAATGAAGCAATAAAATTATGAGTTTGCGGAATTTAGCATTTAGGATCAAAACGCCTGCAGCAAGAGGAATTAGATTTACATGGTACTTGAATCAAAAAAGTAGAAGTTACGAAAAACAAGGTTGACTACTAGAACAACTAGAACATTGTATTATATTTCAATTTTACTTGAAGTGCAGTTTAATTCGCATGTTAGTTTAGGAAGCAAAAACAGACTTCGATCTACCCTATATATATATTTATATCTATATCTATCTATATATATATATATATATTATATATATATATATATATATATATATATATATATATATATATATATATATATATATAGGGTAGATATATATATATGTCGCAGTCTAAAAGCATTTTTCGTCGAATTGCAATTAGACGGAGAATATCAGTCTCATTGCAATTGGGCTAGTCTAATAGCATGAGACTGAGCGAAATGCTGTTAGACTGAAAATTTTCAGTACAATTGCAATAAGACGTACTATTGTTCGTCTAATTGCAATTGGACGAACAGAGCCTCGTCTAATTGCATTTTGATATAAAATGTTTTGTTTAATGCATAAGAACAGCTCTTCACTGTAATTGTATACGAAGAAGGGCAAGGAAAGTCGAAAAGATATTAGGTCATTAAGAATAGCTTTGAAATCATAGTGGAATTACTTTTCGTTTAGACATTGAAAACTTGAAGACTTTAAAGGATTTTGAAAATATAATAGAAATTAGCTACAATTTATTAGAATTCGAAGACTTTCGAAAGCTTAAAATGTCCAAATTTTGACAGTCGAACTAATATTTGGATCTCAAGTTTTTATACAATTTTCACAATATTTTTATATTACACGAACATTTTTATTATTGCATAGAAACCCTCAAAGTAAAAAATGGGTTAAAATGGGTTAGCTATCTTAATGACGTAATATCTTTTCGACTTTCTGTGCCCTTCTCCGTATACAATTACAGTGAAGAGCTGTTCTTATGCATTAAACAAAACATTTGATATCAAAATGCAATTAGACGAGGCTCTGTTCGCCCAATTGCAGTTAGACGAACAATAGTACGAATAATTGCAGTTAGACTGAAAATTTTCAGTCTAACAGCATTTCGCTCAGTCTCATGCTATTAGACTAGTCCAATTGCAATTAGACGGAAAATGCTTTTAGACTGCGACATATATATATATATATATATATATACATATATATATAGGGTAGATATATATGTGTGTGGGTGTGTGTGTATATACCAAATCTATTAAATCGAAGTCACAATCAGTCCTGTCGTGTTTTTGAATTTTTTATTATTTTTATTTGAATTTGTACATTTTTATTTAAAAACAAGGTATACAACTAAGCTCACAACAATGCAATATTAATTTGAAATTTTTGAGATAAGCGCCGATCCGGGAATCGGTTTTTCGTCATAGATCACCTGGCATTTTCTCAGAGACCACATGACGCTCATGTGCGTCATGACATTTTGTCAGAGACCACATGACGCACATGTGCGTCATGGCATTTTCTCAGAGACCACATGACGTACATGTGCGTCATGGCATTATCTCAGAGACCACATGACGCACATGTGCGTCATGGCATTTTCTCAGAGATGACGCACATGTGCGTCATGGCATTTTCTCAGAGTCCACATGACGCACATGTGCGTCATGACATTTTCTCAGGTTCCGCATGACGCACATGTGCGTCATGGCATTTTCTCAGGGGCCGCATGACGCAGATGTCGTCATGGCATTTTCTCAGGGGCCGCATGACGCACATGTGCGTCATGGCATTTTCTCAGGGGCCGCATGACGCACATGCGCATCATGGAATTTTCTCAGAGACCACGTGAAGCACATGTGCGTCATGGAATTTTTTCAGATACCACATGACGCACATGTGCGTCATGGCATTTTCTCAGAGACAACGTGACGCGCATGTGCGTCATGGCATTTTTTCAGGGGCCGCATGACGTACATGTGCGTCATGGCATTTTCTCAGGGGCCACATGACGCACATGTGCGTCATGGCATTTTCTCAGGGGCCGCATGACGCACATGTGCGTCATGGCATTTTCTCAGGGGCCGCATGACGCACATGTGCGTCATGGCATTTTCTCAGGGGCCGCATGACGCACATGTGCGTCATGGCATTTTCTCAGAGACCACATGACGCACTTGTGCGTCATGGCATTTTCTCAGAGACCACATGACGCACTTGTGCGTCTTGGCATTTTCTCAGAGACCACATGACGCACATGTGCGTCATGGCATTTTCTCAGAGACCACATGACGCACATGTGCGTCATGGCATTTTCTCAGAGACCACATGACGCACATGTGCGTCATGGCATTTTCTCAGAGACTACATGACGCACATGTGCGTCATGGCATTTTCTCAGAGACCACATGACGCACATGTGCGTCATGGCATTTTCTCAGAGACCACATGACGCACATGTGCGTCATGGCATTTTCTCAGAGACCACATGACGCGCATGTGCATCATGGCATTTTCTCAGGGGCCGTATGACGCACATGTGCGTCATGGCATTTTCTCAGAGACCACATGACGCACATGTGCGTCATGGCATTTTCTCAGAGACAACATGACGCGCATGTGCGTAATGGCATTTTCTCAGCGGCCGCTTGACGCCCATGTGCGTCATGGCGTTTTCTCAGAGACCACATGACGCACATGTGCGTCATGACATTTTCTCAGAGACCACATGGCATTTTCTCACGGTCCACATGACGCACATGTGCGTCATGGCATTTTCTCAGAGATGACGCACATGTTCGTCATGGCATTTGCCCAGAGACCACATAACGCAAATGTGCGTCATGGCATTTTCTAAGAGACCACATGACGCACATATGCGTCATGGCATAGACCACATGACGCACATGTGCGCCATGGCACTTTCTCAGAGATAACGCACATGTGTGTCATGGCATTTGCCCAGAGACCACATGACGCACATGTGCGTCATGACATTTTCTCAGAGACCACATGACGCACATGTGCGTCATGGCATTTTCTCAAAGATGACGCACATGTGCGTCATGGCATTTTCTCAGAGACCACATGACGCACATGTGCGTCATGGCATTTTCTCAGAGACCAGATGACGCACATGTGCGTCATGGCATAGACCACATGACGCACATGTGCGCCATGGCACTTTCTCAGAGATGACGCACATGTGTGTCATGGCATTTGCCCAGAGACCACATGACGCACATGTGCGTCATGGCATTTTCTCAGAGATGACGCACATGTGCGTCATGGCATTTGCCCAGAGACCACATGACGCACATGTGCGTCATGGCACTTTCTCAGAGACCACATGTGCGTCATGACATTTTCTCAGAGACCACATGACGCACGTGTGCGTCATGGCATTTTCTCAGAGACCACATGACGCACATGTGCGTCATGGCATTTTCTCAGAAACCACATGACGCACATGTGCGTCTTGGCATTTTCTCAGAGACCACATGACGCACATGTGCGTCATGGCATTTTCTCAGAGATGCGTCATGGCATTTTCCCAGAGACCACATGACGCACATGTGCGTCATGGCATTTTCCCAGAGACCACATGACGCACCTGTGCGTCATGACATTTTCTCAGGTGCCGCATGACGCACATGTGCATCATGGCATTTTTTCAGGGGCCGCATGACGCACATGTGCGTCATGGCATTTTCTCAGGGGCCGCATGACGCACATGTGCGTCATGGCATTTTCTCAGGGGCAGCATGACGCACATGTGCGTCATCGCATTTTCTCAGGGGCCGCATGACGCACATGTGCGTCATGGCATTTTCTCAGGGGCCGCATGACGCACATGTGCGTCAGGGCATTTTCTCAGGGGCCGCATGACGCACATGTGCGTCATGACATTTTCTCAGTGGCCGCAGGACGCACATGTGCGTCATGGCATTTCTCAGGGGCCGCATGACGCACATGTGCGTCATGGCATTTTTTCAGGGGCCGCATGCCGCACATGTGCGTCATGACATTTTCTCAGAGACCACATGCCGCACATGTGCGTCATGACATTTTCTCAGAGACCACATGACGCACATGTGCGTCATGGCATTTTCTCAGAGATGACGCACATGTGCGTCATGGCATTTGCCCAGAGACCACATGACGCACGTGTGCGTCATGGCATTTTCTCAGAGACCACATGACGCACATGTGCGTCATGGCAATTACTCAGAGACCACATGACGCCCATGTGCGTCATGGCATAGACCACATGACGCACATGTGCGTCATGGCATTTTCTCAGAGATGACGCACATGTGCGTCATGGCATTTGCCCAGAGATAACATGACGCACATGTGCGTCATGGCACGTTCTCAGAGACCACATGTGCGTCATGACATTTTCTCAGAGACCACATGACGCACATGTGCGTCATGGCATTTTCTCAGAGATGACGCACATGTGCGTCATGGCATTTGCCCAGAGACCACATGACGCACGTGTGCGTCATGGCATTTTCTCAGAGACCACATGACGCACATGTGCGTCATGGCATTTTCTCAGAGACCACATGACGCACATGTGCGTCATGGCATTTTCTCAGAGACCACATGACGCACATGTGCGTCATGGCATTTTCTCAGAGATGCGTCATGGCATTTTCCCAGAGACCACATGACGCACATGTGCGTCATGGCATTTTCTCAGAGTCCACATGACGCAATTGTGCGTCATGACATTTTCTCAGGTGCCGCATGACGCTCATGTGCATCATGGCATTTTTTCAGGGGCCGCATGACGCACATGTGCGTCATGGCATTTTCTCAGGGGCCGCATGACGCACATGTGCGTCATGGCATTTTCTCAGGGGCAGCATGACGCACATGTGCGTCATCGCATTTTCTCAGGGGCCGCATGACGCACATGTGCGTCATGGCATTTTCTCAGGGTCCCCCTGAAGCACATGTGCGTCACGGCATTTTCTCAGGGGCCGCATGACGCACATGTGCGTCATGGCATTTTTTCAGGGGCCGCATGACGCACATGTGCGTCATGACATTTTCTCAGAGACCACATGACGCACATGTGCGTCATGACATTTTCTCAGAGACCACATGACGCACATGTGCGTCATGGCATTTTCTCAGAGATGACACACATGTGTGTCATGGCATTTGCCCAGAGACCACATGACGCACATGTGCGTCATGACATTTTCTCAGAGACCACATGACGCACATGTGCGTCATGGCATTTTCTCAAAGATGACGCACATGTGCGTCATGGCATTTTCTCAGAGACCACATGACGCACATGTGCGTCATGGCATTTTCTCAGAGACCAGATGACGCACATGTGCGTCATGGCATAGACCACATGACGCACATGTGCGCCATGGCACTTTCTCAGAGATGACGCACATGTGTGTCATGGCATTTGCCCAGAGACCACATGACGCACATGTGCGTCATGGCATTTTCTCAGAGACCACATGACGCACATATGCGTCATGGCATAGACCACATGACGCACATGTGCGCCATGGCACTTTCTCAGAGATAACGCACATGTGTGTCATGACATTTTCTCAGAGACCACATGGCATTTTCTCACGGTCCACATGACGCACATGTGCGTCATGGCATTTTCTCAGAGATGACGCACATGTTCGTCATGGCATTTGCCCAGAGACCACATAACGCAAATGTGCGTCATGGCATTTTCTCAGAGACCACATGACGCACATATGCGTCATGGCATAGACCACATGACGCACATGTGCGCCATGGCACTTTCTCAGAGATTACGCACATGTGTGTCATGGCATTTGCCCAGAGACCACATGACGCACATGTGCGTCATGACATTTTCTCAGAGACCACAGGACGCCCATGTGCGTCATGGCATTTTCTCAAAGATGACGCACATGTGCGTCATGGCATTTTCTCAGAGACCACATGAAGCACATGTGCGTCATGGCAATTTCTCAGAGACCAGATGACGCACATGTTCGTCATGGAATATACCACGTGACGACAATCTGCGCCATGGCTCGGTCTCAGAGAAGACGCTCATGTGTGTCATGGCATTTGCCCAGAGACCACATGACGCACATGTGCGTCATGGCATTTTCTCAGAGATGACGCACATGTGCGTCATGGCATTTGCCCAGAGACCACATGACGCACATGTGCGTCATGGCACTTTCTCAGAGACCACATGTGCGTCATGACATTTTCTCAGAGACCACATGACGCACGTGTGCGTCATGGCATTTTCTCAGAGACCACATGACGCACATGTGCGTCATGGCATTTTCTCAGAAACCACATGACGCACATGTGCGTCTTGGCATTTTCTCAGAGACCACATGACGCACATGTGCGTCATGGCATTTTCTCAGAGATGCGTCATGGCATTTTCCCAGAGACCACATGACGCACATGTGCGTCATGGCATTTTCTCAGAGTCCACATGACGCACATGTGCGTCATGACATTTTCTCAGGTGCCGCATGACGCACATGTGCATCATGGCATTTTTTCAGGGGCCGCATGACGCACATGTGCGTCATGGCATTTTCTCAGGGGCCGCATGACGCACATGTGCGTCATGGCATTTTCTCAGGGGCAGCATGACGCACATGTGCGTCATCGCATTTTCTCAGGGGCCGCATGACGCACATGTGCGTCATGGCATTTTCTCAGGGGCCGCATGACGCACATGTGCGTCACGGCATTTTCTCAGGGGCCGCATGACGCACATGTGCGTCATGGCATTTTCTCAGGGGCAGCATGACGCACATGTGCGTCATGGCATTTTCTCAGGGGCCGCATGACGCACATGTGCGTCATGGCATTTTTTCAGGGGCCGCATGACGCACATGTGCGTCATGACATTTTCTCAGAGACCACATGACGCACATGTGCGTCATGACATTTTCTCAGAGACCACATGACGCACATGTGCGTCATGGCATTTTCTCAGAGATGACGCACATGTGCGTCATGGCATTTGCCCAGAGACCACATGACGCACGTGTGCGGCATGGCATTTTCTCAGAGACCACATGACGCACATGTGCGTCTTGGCGTGTTCTCGGGGACCACATGACGCCCATCTGCGTCCTGGCAGAGCCCACAAGATGCACATGTGAGTCATGGCATGTTCTCAGAGATGACGCACATGTGCGTCATGGCATTTGCGCAGAGATAACATTACGCACATGTGCGTCATGGCACTTTCTCAGAGACCACATGTGCGTCATGACATTTTCTCAGAGACCACATGACGCACATGTGCGTCATGGCATTTTCTCAGAGATGACGCACATGTGCGTCATGGCATTTGCCCAGAGACCACATGACGCACGTGTGCGTCATGGCATTTTCTCAGAGACCACATGACGCACATGTGCGTCATGGCATTTTCTCAGAGACCACATGACGCACATGTGCGTCATGGCATTTTCTCAGAGACCACATGACGCACATGTGCGTCATGGCATTTTCTCAGAGATGCGTCATGGCATTTTCCCAGAGACCACATGACGCACATGTGCGTCATGGCATTTTCTCAGAGTCCACATGACGCAATTGTGCGTCATGACATTTTCTCAGGTGCCGCATGACGCACATGTGCATCATGGCATTTTTTCAGGGGCCGCATGACGCACATGTGCGTCATGGCATTTTCTCAGTGTCCGCATGACGCACATGTGCGTCATGGCATTTTCTCAGGGGCAGCATGACGCACATGTGCGTCATCGCATTTCTCAGGGGCCGCATGACGCACATGTGCGTCATGGCATTTTCTCAGGGGCCGCATGACGCACATGTGCGTCATGGCATTTTCTCAGGGGCCGCATGACGCACATGTGCGTCATGGCATTTTTTCAGGGGCCGCATGACGCACATGTGCGTCATGACATTTTCTCAGAGACCACATGACGCACATGTGCGTCATGACATTTTCTCAGAGACCACATTACGCACAAGTGAGTCATGGCATTTTCTCAGACATGACGCACATGTGCGTCATGGCATTTGCCCAGAGACCACATGACGCACGTGTGCGTCATGGCATTTTCTCAGAGACCACATGACGCACATGTGCGTCATGGCATTTTCTCAGAGACCACATGACGCCCATGTGCGTCATGGCATAGACCACATGACGCACATGTGCGTCATGGCATTTTCTCAGAGATGACGCACATGTGCGTGATGGCATTTTTTCAGGGGCCGCATGACGCACCTGTGCGAGATGTCATTTTCTCAGAGACCACATGACGCACATGTGCGTCATGGCATTTTCTCAGGGTCCACATGACGCACATGTGCGTCATGGCATTTTCTCAGAGATGACGCACATATGCGTCATGGCATTTGCCCAGAGACCACATAACGCAAATGTGCGTCATGGCATTTTCTCAGAGACCACATGACGCACATGTGCGTCATGGCATTTTCTCAGAGACCACATGACGCCCATGTGCGTCATGGCATAGACCACATGACGCCCATGTGCGTCATGGCATTTTCTCAGAGATGACGCACATGTGCGTCATGGCATTTGCCCAGAGATAACATGACGCACATGTGCGTCATGGCACTTTCTCAGAGACCACATGTGCGTCATGACATTTTCTCAGAGATGACGCACATGTGCGTCATGGCATTTGCCCAGAGACCACATGACGCACGTGTGCGTCATGGCATTTGCCCAGAGACCACATGACGCACGTGTGCGTCATGGCATTTTCTCAGAGACCACATGACGCACAT